>ML663049.1:1011287-1055832 GCA_007570785.1 Antilocapra americana
TATATATATATATATATATATATATAATCCTACTCTCCCAATTCATCTCACCCTCTCCTCCCCCCCAAATTCATTCTTGTACAGTTTTGTACCTTGGACAAAATTCATTCTTCATAAAGAATTCTTGACAATTCTTTAAATCATTAATTGCCTTTGAATTTGGATACATCATAGACTTCTTTATTGTTTGGTTATATGGAGCTTTTTGACTTGCAGAATTCATGTATTTATCTAGTTGTAGATTGTCTCAGAAGTTTTCCTGAGATGCATCTAAAAACACAGAATAGTTGTATGTGTGCACTTTGGGATAATTTCTTTCCTTCTTCCCTTGAAAAAGATACTTGAAATGTTTAATTAGGTCCTGGCATGAATTCTTATAAATACCATACTCAAGGGGAAACATGGTTGGGATTGACAGTTTTCTTATCCAGCTAAAATTACAGGACTCAGGTTTTCTTCCATCAAAGACAGAACATCTGAATATCTTCCCTTTGCATTCATTAATCTTGGATTCCCAAATAAATTCATTTGGTGTTTTGGTGCAAAGTTCTCAACCCCCAGTGAGAAGGTAAGTCTTATCTGGATCAAATTTGTAATGAAAGTTAGAATGAGAAAGTCATCTTATTCATTTTAGAGTAGATGGTAGTAAGAATTGTTTCTCCTTCTTCATGAGAACCTTACCTGTCCTATTCACTGTGGTATCCCTAGCACCTAGAATCATGTTTAATGAACATGAATTTTACCAGTAAGGAAATAGATGCTCAGAAAGATTTAAGAGAGTTGCTTAAATTTACACAATTAGGCCTACCAGGTGACACTGTGGTAAAGAATCTGCCTGCCAGTGCAGGAGACACAGGAGACATGAGTTTGATCTCTGGGTCAGGAAGATTCCCTGGAGTAGGAAATGGCAACACACTCCAGTGTTCTTGCCTAGAAAATTCTATGGACAGAGGAGCCTGACAGTCTCCAATCCATGAGGTTTCAAAGAGTCTGATATGACTGAGCAACTGAGCACACGTACAGTGATCCAGCAGTTCCACGTCTGTGTATATACCCAAGAGGATTAGAAACAGAGTCTCAAAGAGATGTATGTACACCCATGATAATAGCACCATTATTCACAAAAGCCAAAGCTGTCTATTATAATAGCAGCCCAAGTGTCCATCAGCAGGAGAATGGATAAACAAAATATGGTATAGACAGGCAAAGCAATATTACTCAGCCTTAAAAAGGAAGGAAATTCTGACATATGCTATATCAATAAATATCCTGCTAAGTAAAATAAGGCAATCAAAAAAGAGTAGATACTGTATGATTCCACTTAAATGCAATACCTAGAGTATTCAAATTCAGACAGAGGGAAAATATAACAGAATGGTGGTTGTTAGGGGCTGGAGGGAGGGAGGAAGGAATGAGGAGTTGCAGTTTAATGGGTGTAGAGTTTTAGTTTTATAAGATGAAGAGAGTTCTGGGGATGGTGGTGATGTTTGTACACCACAATGTAAATGTAATTAATACTATTAAACAGACTCACAGAAAATAAACTTACAGTTACCAAATGGGAAATGGGTGGGAGTGATGAATTGGGAGTTTAGGTTAACATGTACACACTACTGTATATAAAATAGAGAACCAACAAAGACCTACTGTATAGCACAAGAATCTATATTTAATAGCTTGTAATAAAACATAATGGCAAGTGATTTAAGAAAAACACATATATACATACACGTGTACATATAACTGGGTCACTCTGTTGTATACCTGAAACTAACATAATATTGTAAATCAACTCTACATTAATAATAAAAAGATACTGAATTGTACACTTTAAATTGTTATGGTAAATTTTGTTATATGATGTATGTTATCACAAATGAAAAGTCACACAGCTAGAAGAAGACAGATTGATGGACCCTAAACCCAGGTTTCATTGATTCCAAATTCACAATGGCTTACTTTATAGTCATCTGCCATTTTGGACGCCATTCAGCAAGTTTCACCCTAGCTGATTTGATATGAAGAAAAGCATGAATTTGATGGTTTAATACCATGACTTCAAAGCTGTGGGGCTAGCTCTACCACTCACCCAAAAGAACTCTCCTAATTTGCTTGATGTCACCTGACATTTCACCATTTTAGTGATTCTCGGCCTCAGTCTCAGGCTGGACTCTGCAGGGGAGATTCATTGGAATTCATCAGAGATATACTGGAGTCTCCAGGGGAGATTTAAAAAGTCTTGATGTCTGGCTTCTGCCTCCATGTATTCTGATATTATCAGATGAGGGTGTGGCCTGGGCAGCAGAACTCTAAAAGCTCCAGGTCCCAATGCAGCAAAGGTTGAGAAGGACTGCTGTTAGCAGACACAATGTCTTGCTTCCTCGTAGGATCGAGTTCCCCCTGTATCGTTTGATTCTGAACGTTTCTCAAATGCTGAGTACTTGAGCCAAAAGGTAGGCTTGGGCATCTTATCCTCAGTTCTGGAGGAAAGTTTATCAGATTCTTTCCTGAACTTGGAGAGGGAGGAATCCCCAAGTGAGCATGGCATGGTTCCTTACTCACAGAGTTATTTAAGGGATGGGTGAGATAATTCTTCCAAAACACAATGCTCAGCAAAGCCTGAAAATGCCACCAGTTTTACTACAGTGTGACGTATCTTGCTCTGAGTTTCTGAAGGTCAAGAGTGGGAGGGAGAGAGGAAGAGATAATGTCGAAGAGAGGGATGTGTGTGCGTGTGCGTGTGCGTGTGTGTGTGTGTGTGTGTGAAATGGAGAAAATAGAGCAAGAGAGAATGGTCAAACTACCAAAAAAGATGGGAACTGGGGACAACTTTTTGACTTCCTAAGTGTAACAATTAAAATCACTGCAGATGGTGACTGCAGCCATGAAATTAACAGACATTTATTCCTTGGAAGAAAAGCCATGACCAACCTAGACAGCATATTAAAAAGCAGAGACATTACTTTGTCAACAAAGGTCTGTCTAGTCAAGACTATGGTTTTTCCAGTAGTCATGTATGGATATGAGAGTTGGACTTTAAAGAAAGCTGAGTGCCGGAGAATTGATGCTTTTGAACCGTGGTGTTGGAGAAGACTCTTGAGAGTTCCTTGGACTGCAAGGAGGTCAAACCAGTCCATCCTAAAGGAAATCAGTCCTGAATATTCAGTGGAAGGACTGATGCTGAGTCTAAAGCTCCATTTCTTTGGCCACCTGATGTGAAAACCTGATTAGTTGGAAAAGACCCTGATGCTGGGAAAGATTGAAGGTGGGAGGAGAAGGGGATGGCAGAAGATGAGGTGGGTTTGATGGCATCACCAACTTGATGGACATGAGTTTGAGCAAGTTCTGGGAGTTGGTGATGGACAGGGAGGCCTGGCGTGCTGCAGTCCATGGGTCGCAAAGAGTCAGGCATGACTGAACTGAACTGAAGCTTAACACCAGATGGAAATAGAAGAGACCAAAGAGCAGAGATTGCAAGCATCCTCAGAAGGGAGAGGGCTCTGCCACCCAGGGATGATGAGAAGCTTGGCATAAGAAATCGAGAGAAGAAAAAAGAACAAGCCTTGGAATCAACCAGGAGGAAGGAAACTTCAGAGAAAAGACTCTGAGGCCAGTACTTTCAGTATTTATTTATTTGTGCTCCTACATGAAAAGTTAAACTTGGAGGAAAAGCATGTTTCTTAATCATTTCTATAAAGGAGAAAACTTCTCTTTGATCTGCACATAGAAGTTACAGGGAATGGAGGCTGCCTTGTAATGAACCTCAATTCACGACGACATCTGGACTTGAGGATGAGTCTCAATGTACTGACCATGAGGACTTAAGCTCTACCCTGGAGAGCTCACAGGTCTCTTTGCCATATTTCCCCCATGGCCAAAGCCATCCTGCCTGCCATGGAGCAGAAACACTGCCTTGACCCCAGCTGCGGGGAGCTCAGTGGAGGGAGGCACCTGCCCAAGGGGATGAGCTCAGATTCCCTGATAATGGTGCAGCTGGAGGCCTGGCAGGTGACCCTGAAGGTTGCCCAGGATGGCTTTCGTCCTGCAGAAGGGTGTGTTGTCCATGGACCTCTGGTGGGTGCTGGGAATGTTCATAGCTCATTCCCCATTGTGTTCATTCCATTTGCTGACTAATTCTTTTGAGACTGAGTCAGAGGGAAGGGTTTTTGGCTGTTGCTTTCTGTGCACAAAATGTGGGCCTCCACTCTCACTAGCTGGAAGAGTTAGACCATTCTCCATCCTCTGGCAAGCTTACAAATCTGTGCGGTGAGACTGGCGACCCCTTGGCTCAGGTTCCACTTCCTCGGAGTGTCTCTGTGCCTTTGCTAGAAGGTGTTGGAGAATATGATGTGTTGAAATCTTGAGGGATTTCTTCATTCTTTTCTCTCTGCTCAGCATTCCACCCCACATAGGGGTAAGAAGGCAGTTTGGGTCCCACTTACTACTCATTTGGCAGCCCCCCCTTAAACTTGGTGACTCCCTCTGGGGTTAGTTCAGAGAAAAGAAAAATCTCCAAGGAGTTCCCACAAGCTGAAGCCAGGGCCCCCTCCTTGGTGCCGTTGGGTCGGCGAGCCTACATATTTTAAAGTTGTGTTTTTTTTTTTTAATATGACAGTTCAGACTTGAAAACCAGTACATTTGGAAATATAAACTAGATGAAAACAAGCTATAATGAAAGTGAAAAAGAAAAACATATCAGTTTACTGCCGATTGAAAATCAGGACCAGATGAGACTGGGGCTCTGGGCATTGAATTCACTGGAGGAGGTCACTGCATGGCGAAAACCAAGCCTGGCCCCTGCACTGGCTTCCCCTCAGCAACATTGCACTTATTTATTTATGCCCTGCCCTCATTTGTGGAGGGAAATAATGAACCAGCTTGTTTGAAGTTCTTTCTGCCTTTCTATACCATGATGTGTTTCATTTTATTTCATTTCACTTTTGAGAAAGGGATAGGAAAAGGGCATCAGTGGCCAACATGAGAATCTGGTTTGTGTCCTAAAAAGCACTGAGGGCCAGAAAAAGGAAGGAGAGGTGTCAGCAGGCAGGTAGGATGCTCAGGGAAAGGGCAAGAGCAGAAGCATGGGCTGCTCTGACCGAGACGGTGAAATATTGGACCTTACGCAGCACAGTGAGATTGAGAAAAGCAAGATGGAGTATGACTATAGAACAGTGAATACAGTACTGCTCCAAAAGCATGAGTATTCACCACCAGCATCACCCAGAAACTTTAAGGGAGACCATTTGAAGACATCCCATCAGATCTTCTGTGTTGGAACCTCTGTGATTCTTTCGCTCAGAGGTTGCACACTAGCTATCCAAAGACCACTTGTAATCAACAGACCTGCTTTGTTCAAGCTGTAGTGTTAGTCTGCAGCATATTTTTAAAATTTAAATTTGATGCCAAAATGTACACATCTGGATGTAAAAAAACATCTAGACTTCTGACTTGTCATGACAAGACCAAAAATGTCTGGCATCACTGGGCTCACACTCTTGTGTGGCTAGAGGTTCTGGTCATTAGACCCAATTTTGGGGTGTGTGTGTGTGTTGTGTATGGGGGTGGTGGGCTTACCAGCAAGCAGTTCTCTGACACCAGTGGAGTGTCCTACAGTCTGACTCAATTCTGACACGATCTACTTGGAGATGGCATCATATCCCATAGGTGAGGTGCTCAGTCCTACAAGACTGCTTCTCCCCACTCCACTTCAGATGCCGCTCACAAGTCTGGGTCATCACCTATGTTTCTGACCAACCTGTTATAGACTGAGACTTTGGTGACCCCCTCCTCAAGTGTGAATAATTTTATAGAGCAGCTGATAGAACTCAAAGAAACATTTTACTTACTGTATCATCAGTTGATGATGAAAGGATATAACCCAGGAAGAGCCGGATGGGAGAGACACACAGGGCAAGGTGTGGGGAAAAGGGCAGGGAGCTTCCAGGCTCCCTCCAGGTGTGACATTCTCCCCAGTCTCCAAGTTCACCAGCTAGAACCAATGCCTGTGGGACTTTTATGGAGGCTTCATAGTGCATGCTCAGTCATGTACCAACTCTGTGACCCCCTGGACTGTAGCTTGCCAGGCTCCTCTGTCCAAGGGATTTCCCAGGCAAGAATACTGGAGTGGGTTGCCATTTCCTCCTCCAGGGTATCTTCCTGACCCAGAGGTTGAACCCAGATCTCCTGCATTGGCAGGTGGATTCCTTACCAATGCACCCACTGGGAAGCCTAGAGGCTTCATTACCTAGTCAGTCATGACTGACTGGTCATTGGCAATTGATCAAACCTCCAGCCCCTTTCCCTTTCCCTTTCCCTTTCCTGATGCCAGGGTTGTGCCGTGGCAGGGTGAGGGTGACTGAAAGTTCAGATCCTCTTATCACATGGTTGGCAACGAGCCCCATCCTTAGGTGCTTTCCAAGTCACCTCATTAACATAACGGGACACCTTTATTGCTCTCATCACTTAGTCAATCCCAAGATTTTAGGAGCTCTGAGCGAACAATAGAAACACAGATCTAGTATCTATTTCTTATATTAATCTGGTGGAGCAGAGGTGAGCATGCCCTCTTGGGTTTGTTTGATGTGCTCCACTTTCTTCTCTGGCTTGAGGTCAAAGGCCTGTTGAAGTTTAATGTTGCTTTAAGGTCTTTAGTGAGCAGTTCAGGAATGGACATTTGACCCAGCTCCTCAGCTGGCAGAACTTGAGGAGAAGTGTGCTGAAGAACTTCTAGGAAAAGTTCTTTTTTTCTTTCAGGGAATTTTTCTTTTTGCCTTTTGATGTTGTCCTGTGTGAATGTCATGTCTATGTCCATCTTGCTTCTATCCTGTGAATGAAACCACCACCAGATGGTTGAGTGGAAACATGAAGAGAGTCTGGATCTGTGGGGCTTACTGATGTGTTCAGTCCACCCACTCGGATCCTGCCCCATATTCCAGGAATGATACAGTTCCTTGTTGTTTAAGCCATTTTGTTACTTGCAACCAAAAACATCCTAGTCAATTCAGTGGAAAAGCAGTTTGTCAAAAGAGAAAGCTGTGTTCTTCTTACATGTGCCATCTCTGTTGCCTTCTCTTGTCTGCCTGTTCAGGCCTTACTTGGGATGTGGGCATCATAAGCTGGGATGACTTTCCTGGTTGGAGTATGGTTCAGGTGCGCCCCTTGTATGTGGAAGTGCCTCTCATTCTACATGAAAGGATGTAGTGTGTGCTTATGACAGTAGCTTATGTTGTTATCTTGATGATCTTGGCAAGTACCTTGACCTTCCTGAATCTCAATGTCCTTCTCTGTGAATTGCTATCCAACTTTAGAGGGTCACAGTATGGATTAAATAAAGGGATTATAACTACTTTTTTTGATTGATGAAACTTTTAAGCCTTTCTACTTCCTCTTTCCCTGTGCTCCACAACTGGAACCCCTGGTCAAAGGAAAAAAGCCTGGTGCCCCATTTGGAGATGGTGGAAGAGTCAAGTCCCAGGAGGCCCTGTCTACCCATAGGAACCCTTACCCTGTTTCACCCTCAATGCAACGAAAACACCAAGTCAGTTTCAGATCAGCTGGGAGTGGGGAGAGGAGGGTTGCCCTGTTCTCTCTGCAAAGCTTCATTACGTAGATATAAAATATGTCTTTGTATTCTCTCTCAGTGTATGAGTAGATCATCCTCCTTGACATCTGAACCAGATTTTGGGTGGGGATCCATCCCGTTGCTATGGAGTGGCCGTAAAGTGTGTGTCCGCAGGGCAGCTGCCATGCCAAGTGCTCAGGCAATGTTAACTCTGAAAACCAATGCAACATGGCGTTATGATTATGACTATTAACTTTTAAAGATATTTTCAAACACACCCAAGTATAGAGAAAACAGTCCAATGAATTACTACTGTCATTACCACCACCTAGCAATAACAACTAGTCTTTCTGCCCTTCTTGTTTCTTCTATCATCACTCCTTTTGAAAAAGTTCTTAAGCAAATCCTAGCAAATTCACTGTAAGCACTTCAGTAGATGTCTCTAATACATAAGGACTTATCTTTTCTTTTTAACATTAGCATAACATCGCTATCCCTGATGGCTCAGATGGTAAAGAAACTTCCTGCAATGCAGGAGATCAGTTTCGATCCCTGGGTCAGGAAGATCCCCTTGAGAAGGGCATAGCAACCCACTCCAGTATTCTTGCCTGGAGAATTCCATGGACGGAGGAACCTAGTGGGCTATAGTCTATGGAATTGCGAAGACTCGAACATGACTGAACGACTAATACTATCCAACAAAATTAGCATACTATTTTAAAAATTAAGCTGCATCACGTCTTAGTTGTGGCACACAGGATGTTTGTTGCATCGTGTGGACATTTCATTGTGCTGTGTGGGCTCTCTAGCTGCAATGCTTGGGTTTAGTTGCTCCGCAGCATGTGGGATCTTAGTTTTCTGATCAGGAATTGAACCTGTGTCCCCTGCATTTCAAGGCAGATTATTAACCACTGGATCACCAGGGGCATCCCAGCATTAATTTTTTATCATCATTAAATATGTAGTTTGTATTCAGTTTTCCTTGATTGATGAAAAATGTCCTTTACAATTGGGTTTCCAATCAGGATCCACATGAAATCCACTAACCTTTAATTTTTCACATGGTGTGTAATATCACTTGATATTTTTCTTATTAATATATTATCCTGTTGACTAGTTATTTAATCATCATCATCCACTCTTTATAACCCCACTAAAATGGAAGCTACATGAATGCATGAGTTCTGTCAACCATCCGTCTACCAGCCCCTCACAGAGCACACATACAAGATTCGCAGTAAATAGCTGCTGAATGAATAAAAGTATGAATGAAAGGACAAGAATGGAAATTTCTCTGTTTACACATCCATTTGTACACAGTTACAATCTCTGTTCAGGGGCCCACAAGCCACAGGGCACATGACTCAGTTCTCTTTTTCCTTTCTCAAGAGAAGGAAAAGAAAGTGAAAAATGAGCTAAAGGTCATGAAATTATCTTGAGAGTGTCTTCAGAAGAATATACTGAATGGTAGTGTGCTCTGATAAGACTGATTGATGAATATAGATGATTGTTTTCAAAGATCAATTAGCATTATTCTGAGGAATTTGCCCAGTGAAATCAGCATACCTTAGATAGCAATTAAAAATGTATTTACTTCTTTTTGGGAGAAAATATTTACAAATGACGTGACCTATAAGGGATTAGTCTCCAAAGTTTACAAACAGCTTATGATGCTTGACAGCATCAAAACAAACAACCCAGTCAACAAATGTGCAGAGGACCTAAATAGACATTTCTCCAAAGAAGACATACAGATGGCCAAGAGACACATGAAAAGATGTTCAACATTGCTAATTATTAGACAAATGCAAATCAAAACTACAATGAAATATCACCTTACACCAGCTAGAATGGCTATCATCAAAAAATCCACAAAAAATAAATGATGGAGAGCGTGTGGAAAGAAGAGAGCTCTCGTAGATTGTTGATGGGAATGTAAAATTGGTATAGCCACTATGGAGAACAGTATGGAGGTTCCTTAAATACTAAAAACAGAGACACCATATGACCCTGCAATCACACTTCTGGGCATATATCTGGAGAAAATCATGATCTGAAAGGATGCATGCAACCCAATGTTCATTACAGCACTCTTTACAATAGCCAAGACATTGAAGCAACCTAATTGTCCTTTGACAGAGGAATGGGTGAAGAAGATGTAGTACAAACATACAATGGAATATTACTCAACCATTGTAAAGAATGAAATAATGCCATTTGCAGCAACATGAATGGACCTAGAGATTGTCATGCTGAGTGAAGTAAGTCAGACAGAGAAGGAGAAATATGGTATGCTATCCCTTATATGTGGAGTCTAAAAAGAAATGATACAAATGAACTTACCAAACAGAAAGAGACTCACAGAATTAGAGAACAAACTTACGGTTGCCTGGGGAAAGGATAGGGGAAGGGATAGTTAGGGAGTTTCAGATGAACATGTACGCACTGCTATGTTTAAATGAATGACCAACAGGGACTCAATGTTTTGTGGTAGGTTGGATGAGAGGGGAATTTGGGGGAGAATGAATACATGTATATGTATGACTGAGTCATTTTGCTGGGAAGAGATGGGAATACCAGACCACCTGACCTGTCTCTTGAGAAACCTGCATGCAGGTCAGGAAGCAACAGTTAGAACTGGACATGGAACAACAGACTGGTTCCAAGTAGGAAAAGGAGTACGTCAAGGCTGTATATTGTCACCCTGCTTATTTAACTTATATGCAGAGTACATCATGAGAAATGCTAGGCTGGAGGAAGCACAAGCTGGAATCAAGATTGCCAGGAGAAATATCAATAACCTCAGATATGCAGACAACACCACCCTTATGGCAGAAAGTGAAGAAGAACTATAAGAGCCTCTTGATGAAAGTGAAAGAGGAGAGTGAAAAGTTGGCTTAAAGCTCAATATTCAGAAAACTAAGGTCATGGCATCTGGGCCCATCACTTCATGGCAAATAGATGGGGAAACAGTGGCTGACTTTATTTTTTGGGGCTCCAAAGTGACTGCAGATGGTGACTTCAGCCATAAAATTAAAAGATGTTTACTCCTTGGAAAGAAAGTTATGACCAACCTAGACAGCATATTAAAAAGCAGAGACATTACTTTGTCAACAAAGGTCCATCTAGTCAAGATTATGGTTTTTCCAGTAGTTGTGTATGGCTGTGAGAGTTGGAGTATAAAGAAAGCTGAGCACTGAAGAAATGATGCTTTTGAACAGTGGTGTTGGAGACGACTCTTGAGAGTCCCTTGGACTGCAAGGAGATCCAACCAGTCCATCTTAAAGGAAATAAGTCCTGAATATTCATTGGAAGGACTGATGCTGAATCTGAAGCTCCAATATTTTGGCCACCTGATGAGAAGAGTTGACTCATTGGAAAAGACCCTGATGCTGGGAAAGATTGAAGGCAGGAGGAGAAGGGGACGACAGAGGATGAGATGGTTAGATGGTATCACCAACTCAGTAGACATGAGTTTGGGTGGACTCAGGGAGTTGGTGATGGACAGGGAGGCCTGGTGTGCTGGGTTCATGGGGTCGCAAAGAGTCGGACACAACTGAGCGACTAAATTGAATTGAACTGAACTGAACTGAAACTGTCATAGCACTTAATTAGCAATATCCCAATATAAACTAAAAAGCTTTTTTTTTTTTAATGTATTTACTTCTTTAATTCTTTATTTACCATGGTATGTCAAAAGAATTTCCAATTCTTTGGCTGAAACACAATTAACTTCACACCTAAGTATATACGTAGTAGGAATATTTTTCTCAATTGCTCTAAGTTCTGTAAGAGTTACAATGAATGTTTGCTCTGAAACAGCAGGTAGTTTTAAAGCCAATCTGTAGGGCTATGAAGAAATGTCTACAAGCTTTCAAAGTCATGTACCCTGCCTTTATTCCAAAAATGGTACCCTTGTATTTTATTTTTTTGTAAATTCAAGAAGAAAATCTCACAGAATTCTTCCCATGAAACTGGGTGACTCTTGCAATCTCCTTCCTTTAGGCTGGCCCTATAACAAGAGTTACAAATGTTGGTCTAGAGGCCAAAGGGGTTCCTTCAGACCTTGTAGTTGGCTTGGGAGCCAGTATATGATTGGCCTAAGTATTAAAAAGAATTGGTTAAAGAAAAGTGAAAAGATGAGAGATAATTTGTTTGGGGCTCAGGAAAACCTTAGAAAAAACTCAGCTTATCTAAGAGATTTTAAAATACTAACGATTTTTTTTTATTCAGAATGAATTATCTTTATTTTAAAATCAATTATAAACAAATTTCCAAATTTTCTACTTATTTATTTTATTCAATTACTGTCATTTCTTTTTATAACTATGAATGACTACGGATTGTAAGTCACATTAAATATTAAAATATTTGTGTACCAACACATACACATTCAAGACATTAAGTCACTTTGGGAAATCCTATACTTTTCCCTATTATTTTACCCATATTATGCATGTGGGCCCTGAAAGTAAAATATAAAAATGGGTCAGATTACCGAAATTGCCAAGATCACACAGAGACTTCTATTTCAGATGATCTGAAAGTTTGTACTGATCACACACATAGATCTGAGAGTTCCAGAGGCACACAGCTGTGGCTGGAGAACCCAGCTCTATTTACCATCTGTCTGTTAGCACCGTGGAGCCTGGCTCAGAGCTCTGCTTTTCAAATCTGAGAATTTTTTCCTTTCAAGCACCCTGGGCTGGGTTTTCCAGAGAACTGAGGGAACCTAGGAGAAGTCTTTTTTTTTTTTTCTATTTCCAAACTTGGGGCAAAAAGAGGGAAGGTTAGTAACTTGAAGTTAGTTGTGGGGCCTTTCATATATTTTTGTTTGTAACTCTCATAGAGACATTAGTCACTCACCTTCCATGTGGGGAGTCGCTGAAAGAAGATGTTCAAGGAATTCCGCGTCCTAATAGGGTCATTGGTGAAATTGGTGGGGAAAAAAGACTGTATTTTTGCTGGCTAATACGGCATTTCTAGATGCTCATTAAGCTGTTAAAAAATGTGAAATGATGACTCATCCTGAGCCTCTCCCAACCCCCCTCCCTACTCCAATTTGCCTGCGGGTTGAAGGAATGTATACTGACTTGAGTTAAAGAAGAAACTTGTGGTTTCCATTATAGTCTGTAAACATCGATCGTTGAAAGCCTCAAGCGAGCTATCATCTCCTGCCACACACATGCTCTATATACAGTTCATCTTGGAAAGCAGACTGGGAGAGCACGGTGTTTACAGCTCCAGAGTAACCCAACCAATGGGAGCCTGGTCTGCCTGGGAGTCTCCAGAGCGGCACTGTGCATAGCTAAGTGGAGGTCCCCTCTGATGTTTTCTAAGGCAAAGCATCAAGAGAGAAACTAAGGCCAATTCTGAAAGCAAGCTCTTCCTGCTGCTTGCAGTGGCCCTTTGCCACCTCTTCAGCAACAATTTTTTTAAATTAATTAACTATTTATGTTAATTTTTTTCTAATCTTTTCAAAGACAGAAAAAGTTATTCATACTCTTTGCTTCCCTTTTACTTTTATTCTTGAATCCGAGCTTTCAAGTCATTTGAAAAGTTGATTTATCTATCATTTTCGAGCATTATGTTGATAATGCTGTCATTTTGGGTTCAAAATGAATTTAATTATATGGGCATGGGGGGAAAGTGTGTGAACCATTAAGGAGAAGAGTCTGTGATTCTGATCATAAGTAATGGGTTAAAAAAGTACCTCAGAGAAACATTGCAGAGGGTATCTGGATATTTGCTTGCCATCCTGACCATGGCCTGTAAGAAGAGCTAAACAGGGGTCTGCTTCTTCTGGAAGGGGCTTCCCTGGTAGCTCAGTTGGTAAAGAATCCACCTGCAATGCAGGAGATCTTGGTTCGATTCCTGAGTGTGGACAACCCCTGGAGAAGTGATAGGCCACCCACTCCAGTATTCTTGGGCTTCCTGGTGGCATAGGCAGTAAAGAATCCTCCTGAGATGTGGAAGACTTGGGTTTGATCCCTGGGTTGGGAAGATCACGTGGAAAAGGGAATGGCTCCTCACTCCAGTATTCTTGCCTAGAGAATTCCATGGGCAGAGGGGCCTGGCAGGCTACAGTCCATGAGGTCGGACACAGCTGAGTGACTTTCACTTCACTTCTTCTGGAAGGAGGAGGACTCATGGGTGTGATCTGGGTGGGAAAATACAGGATGTAATATTAGAGGGGGTTGAATTTGCCCTCTGGCTTTGACACTTTGTGGCCTTGTGATTAAGGGCAATGCTTCTTAAAATGTGTCCTGGGTACAAATTCCCTGGGGGTTTTGTTAAAATGTATATTCAGACCCAGCAGGTATGAGGAGGGCTCGAGACTCTGCCTCTCCTTGTGCTCTCCAGATCCTGGGATGCTCTTCCTCATACCACTGTGAGTAGAAGGAAATGGGCAAGTCTTGGAACCCTTGAAACCCTCAGGAGAACAGGATTTAGAATGATGTCAGCCTTCCAGGATTATCTTTGGGACTCGGCACTGGTAAAGATGACTGGCCTGGAGAAGACAGGTCTTGGATGTTGGCTTTGGGGTCCAGAGTATTCCACTAATGGTGGAAGGCGTCTGGAGAAGGACCTAGTTCGGTGGCTCAGATGGTAAATAATCTGCCTGCAATGCAGGAGACCTGGGTTTGATCCTTGTGTTGGGAAGATCCCCTGGAGAAGATAGCCACTCTAGTACTCTTGCCTGGATAATTCCATGGACAGAGTCTGGCAGGCTACAGTCTGTGTGTTTGCAAAGAGTCAGACACAACTGAACAATTAACCCTTTGACTTTTACAGATGGAGGATGGAGATAGAGTGCATGGAAGGTAATCACTCCTCATAGGCTCAGTAGGTCTCTACATCAGTGTCTGCTCTTTGAGTCTAAATGAAGGTTCAGTAGACAGAACTATCTGATTTGTACTTAGAGTGGGTATGGTTTATATCTCTGGTATCATGTGACCTATGATTTGATATAAAATGAGTCACTGTTGCAAATATTTCAGTTCCCTGTTCTCTCTCCCTTTTCTTTTTATTATTTTTTAATAACTTAAGGAGGACCCATTATAGGCCATGCTAAAATTTTCTATTTCAAAGAGAATGGGGCAAAGAGTCTGTGATTTCATTCACACTGAGCTAAAAGTGTTTGTTTTTTCCCCAGTGTTCAACTTCTTAGCCATCCCAACTCTTAACTCGAACTCATCCTTTCCTCAGCCCTTGAGAATGTTATGCAGGCCTAGTTGTCGTCTTTAATCAAATAACATAATCAGTAAACACCATAAATTAGAACTTTCTACTCTCTCTGCATGGCAGGAGTGGAGAAGTACTAATGATGTAATGAAAAGGCTAATTAAAAACTCGTAAATCTCATAGTCTTTGCGTTTGGTAAGTAGCTAGCAAGAAAGGCTTGATTCCATAACTCACTTTCTAATAGCTCAATGGTCCTTATTAGGAAATAATGCTCACTTTCTGCTTCTCTTTACTGAGACTGGTAACATAAGGTTGTTGAAAGACCCTCCACATGAATTGGCTTTGAAGAGGGCAATACTTGCAGGTTTCCCAGTTTTTAGAGTGTTGTGTTTGCCATCACCCCTGTTTTTAGCTGTCTGAGCCAGTGGTCTGTCAGTATGATGGTAACGATGTTGGAGTTTTCACCCCAGGCATATCTGTAGCACTCAGCACAAAGAGATAGTTATTCTCTGACCGAGGCTGACCTCTTATGTCCCCTAATTGCTCTGACTATGAGGAGGACCAGGAGATGTCTGCTGATGACTGGCTTTAGTTCAGTCTGTTCAGTTGCTCAATCATGTCCGACTCTTTGTGACCCCGTGGACTCCAGCACTCCAGGCTTCCCTGTCTATCACCACCTCCCAGAGCTTGTTCAAACTCATGTCCATCAAGTTGGTGGTGCCATCCAACCATCTCATCCTCTGTCATCCCCTTCTCCTCCCACTTTCAATCTTTCCCAGCATCAGGCTCTTTTCCAGTGAGTCAGTTCTTCACATCAGGTGGCCAAAGTGTTGGAGTTTCAGCTCCAGCATCAGTCCTTCCAATGAATATTCAGGACTGATTTCCTTTAGGATGGACTGGTTGGATCTCCATGCAGTCCAAGGGACTCTCAAGAGTCTTCTCCAAAAACCACAATTCAAAAGCATCAATTCTTTGGTGCTCACCTTTCTTTATAGTCCAACTCCCACATCCATACGTGACTACTGGAAAAACCATAGTCTTGACTAGATGGAACTTTGTCACTAAACTAATGTCTCTGCTTTTTAATATGCTGTGTAGGTTGGCCATAACTTTTCTTCCAAGGAGCAAGCGTCTTTTATTTCATGGCTGCAGTCACCATTTGCAGTGATTTTGGTCTGTCACTGTTTCCATTGTTTCCTCATCTATTTGCCATGAAGTGATGGGACCGGATGCCATGATCTTAGTTTCCTGAATCTTGAGTTTTAAGTGAACTTTTTCACTCTTTTCTTTCACTTTCATCAAGAGGCTCTTTAGTTCCTCCTCACTTTCTGCCATAGGGTGATTTCATCTGCATGACTGAGGTTACTGATATTTCTCTGGTTAACTCAATTTCAGGTTGTGCTTCATCCAGTCCAGCATTTTACATGATGTACTCTGCATATAAGTTAAATAAGCATGGTGACAATATACAGCCTTGATGTACTCCTTTCCCAATTTGGAACCAGTCTGTTGTTCCATGTCCGGTTCCAACTATTGATTGTTGACCTTCATACAGGTTTCTCAGGAGAAGGTAAGGTGGTCTGGTATTCCTATCACTTTAAGAATTTTCCATAGTTTGTTGTGATTCACACAGTCAAAGCCTTTAGTGTAGTCAATGAAGCAGAAGTAGATGTTTTTTGCTTTTTCTATGATTCAGTGGATGTGGGTAATTTGATCTCTGGTTCCTCTGCCTTTTCTAAATCTAGCTTGAACATCTGGAAGTTCTCGGATCACATACTACTGAAGCCTAACTTGGAGGATTTTAAGCATCACTTTACTAGCGTGTGAGATGACTGCAATTGTGCAGTAGTTTGAGCATTCTTTGGCATTGCTTTTCTTTGGGATTGTAATGAAAACTGATCATTTCCAGGCCTGTGGCCACTGCTGAGTTTTCTAAATCTGTTGGCATATTGAGTGCAGCGCTTTCACAGCATCATCTTTTAGGATTTGAAATAGTTCAGCTGAAAGTCCATCACCTCCACTAGCTTTGTTCATAGTGATGCTTCCTAAGGCCCAGTTGACTTTGCACTCTACGATGTCTGGAGTGAGCACACAGTCATGGTTATCTTGGTCATTAAGATCTCTTTGTATAGTTCTTCTGTGTATTCTTTCCACCTCTTCTTATTATCTTCTGCTTCTGTTAGGTCCTTACTGTTTCTGTCCTTTATTGAGCACATCTTTGCATGAAACATTCCTTGGTATCTCTAATTTTCTTGAAGAGATCTCTAGTCTTTCCCATTCTATTGTTTTCCTCTATTTCTTTGCATTGATATCTTAGGAAGACTTTCTTATCTCTCCTTGCTATTCTGTGGAACTCTGCATTCAGATGGGAATATCTTTCAGTTTCTCCTTGCCGTTCACTTCTCTTCTTTTCTCAGCTCTTTGTAAGGCCTCCTCAGACAGCCATTTTGCCTTTTTGCATTTATTTTTCTTTGGGATGGTTTTGATCACTCTGTGGACAATGGACTCCTGTACAATGCTATGAACCTCTGTCCATAGTTCTTGAGGCACTGTTTGTCAGATCTAATCCTTTGAATCTATTTGTCACTTCTACTGTATAATCGTAAGGGATTTGATTTAGGTCATACCTGAATGGTCTAGTGGTTTTCCCTACTTTCTTCACTTTAAGTCCGAATTTGGCAGTAAGGAGTTCATGATCTGAGCCACAGTCAGCTCCTGGTCTTGTTTCTGCTGACTGTATAGAGCTTCTCCATCACTGGCTTCAAAGAATATAATCAATTTGGCTTCAGTATTGACCAATCTACACACATGTGACATATACACGTGGTGATGTCCACGTGTAGAGTCTTCTCTTGTGTTGTTGGATGACGGTGTTTGCTATAACCAGTGCGTTCTCTTGGCAAAACTCTGATAGCCTTTGCCCTGATTTATTTTGTACTACAAGGCCAAACTTGACTGTTACTCCAGGTAACTCTTGACTTCCTACTTGGCATTCCAGCCCCCTATGATGAAAATAGCATCTTTTTTTGTGTGTTAATTCTAGAAGGTCTTGTAGGTCTTCACAGATTCTTTCAGCTGCAGCCTCTTTGGCATTAGTTATTGGGACACAGACTTGGATTATTGTGATATTGAATGAATTGCTGTGGAAATGAACAGAGGTCATTTTGTCATTTTGAGATTGCACCAAAGTACTGCGTTTCAGACTCTTTTGCTGACTATGAGGGCTACTCCATTTCTTCTAAGGGATTCTTTTCCACAGTAGTAGATATAATGGTCCTCTGAATTAAATTCACCCAGTCCAGTCCATTTTACTTCACTGATTCCTAAAATTGCGATGTTCAATCTTGCCATTTCCTGTTTTACCACTTCCAATTTACCTTGATTCATCGACTTAATGTTCCAAGCTTGTGTGCAATATTGTTCTTTATAGTTTCGGACTTTGCTTCCATCACCAGTCACATCCATGACTGGGCATTGTTTTTACTTTGGCTCAGCTTCTTCATTTTTTTCTGGAATTATTTCCCCACTGTTCTCCAGTAGCATATTGGGTACTTACTCTCCTGGGGAGTTCATCTTTCAGTGTCATATCTTTTTGCCTTTTCTTACTGTCCATGGGGTTTTCAAGGCAAGAATACTGAAGTGGTTTGCCATTCCCTTCTCCAGTGAGCCATGTTTTATCAGAACTCTCCACCATGACCCATCCATCTTGGGTGGCCCTTCATGGCATGGCTCATAGTTTCATTGCGTTAGACAAGGCTGTGATCCATGTGATAATTTTGGGGAGTTTTCGGTGATTGTGGTTTTCATTCTGTCTCCCCTGTGATGGATAAGGATAAGAGTCTTTTGGAAGCTTCCTGATGGATGGGACTGGCTATGGGGGAATCTGGGTCTTGCTCTGATAGGCGGGGCTCTGCTCAGTAAATCTTTAATTCAATTTTCTGTTGATTGAATTAAATCAACAGTGGGGGTGTGTTCTCTTGTAGTTTTGCCTGGGGCCCAACTATGGTAGGAGTAATGGTGGTAAAGGCTATCTCTTTCAAAAAGACTTATGCCAGAATGCCCCGTGGTTCCCAGGTCTGTTGTATTCAGTGAGCCTTATCCTGCAGCCAGCCACTGTTGACCCACACCTCTGCCGAGGCCTCCTGGACACTCACAGGCAAGTCTGGCTCCGTCTGTTGTGCGGACACTGCCCCTTTCTTCTGTGTCCTGGTGCACAGAAGGTTTTGTCTGTGCCCTCCAAGCATTTGTTTCCCCAGTCCTGTGGAAGTTCTGTAATCAAATCCCACTGGCCTTCAAAGTCAAATTCACTGGGGGTTTTCAGTCCCTTTGCTAGGACCCAGGTTGGGGAGTCTGTTGTGGACCCTAGAACTTTTGCAACAGGGCGAGAACTTTGGTATAATTGTTCTCAGGTTTGTGGGTCATCTCCTCAGTTGCTCTATGGTGGGGCTAATGGTGACATCCTCTTGGATGTCCTTCCAGGTCTGCTGCTGCCAGAACCCCTGTCCCTGAGGAAAGCCACTGCTGACCCATGCCTCCACGGGAGACACTCAGAGAGGCCGGCTCAGTCTTTTGTGGGGTCTCTGCATACTGGTGTGCACAAGGTTTTGTTTGAACCCTCCGAGAGTCTCTGGAAGGTATGGGGATGACTCACTTAATGAACCCTAAAGTTTTTGCCAAACAGAGGAAAGGTATGAGCTCTGGAAAAGTGAGTTTCTGGCCTCATCTTAGTTTACAAGGGACAGTCCACAAATAGTAAGTTAAGGAAAGTGATATGTTTTCCAAGATGCACCACGAAAGAGGTTGCATAGGGAGACCTGTGGGTTTAGGGAAAGCCATAGGATTACAGGTAGGATTAGAGGAAGTCATAGGATTAGAGTGAGCCATAGAATTAAGAGCATCACTGGTAGCTCAGACGGTAAAGAATCTGCCTACAATGCTGGAGACCTAGGTTTGATTCCTGGGTCAGGAAAATCCCCTGGAGAAGGAAAGGGCAACCCACTCCAGTATTGCTGCCTGGGAAATGCCATGGACAGAAGAGCATAGTAGACTGCAGTCCTTGGGGTCGCAAAGAGTCAGACATGACTAAGTGACTAACATACACAAAGGATTAGATGATGGAGATGGCTGGGGGTAGCAGGACCCCAAGCCTGAATGTGAATGATGGCACATTTACTTCCTGATTAGTGCTTCCAGAGGGCAATTGCTAATTTACTTGTCCTGCAGCCTCACCTGACCAATACAGATCTTTTAAGATCTGTCCCATCCCTTTCTTCTTGGGTCTGAGGACGTCTAGAATCCTAAAGTTCTATGCATGTGACTGAGTGATTGAAATTGAGTATATAAGTCTGAATGTGCAGGCTCCATGGCTTTATGGTAGCAATGGCTAGTAACCAGCAAGATAGATGTGGTCAATTGCAAAAATGACCCCAGCTCTTTAACTTTCCTATTTATTATTTTCCTACCCCTGGGATCTGGGCTGGCTTTATAAGTTACTTTGGACAATTCAGTTCAGTTCAGTCGCTCAGTTGTGTCTGACTAGTACATGTAAAAGTTACATATACACTATACTGTAGTCTGCTAAGTATACAACAGCATTATGTCTCAAAAACAATGTGCACACCTTATTTAAGAAAGCTTTATTCCTAAAGATGCTAAGCATCATCTGAGCTTCGGTGCGTTGTGATCTCTTTGCTGCTGGAACGTGGAAGTGAAAGTTGCTCAATTGTGTCAGACTCTTGTGACCTCATGGACTATACAGTCCATGGACTTCTCCAGGCCAGAATACTGGAGTGGGTAGCCTTTCCCTTTTCCAGGGGATCTTCCCAACCCAGGAATCAAACCGGAGTCTCTTGCATTGCAGATGGATTCTTTCCCAGCTGAGCTACCAGGGTGCTGGTGAAAGGGTTTGAAATGTTTTGATGATACCCAAAATGTGACATGGATGCACAAAGTGAGCAAATGCTGTTCAGAAATGGAGCTGATAGGTGTGCTCGATGCACGAGTGTCACAACCTTCAATTTAAAAAAAAAACAAAACAATATCTTTGAAGTTCAGTAAAGGTAAAGTATTAGTTGCTCAGTTGTGTCCGACTCTGCAACCCCATGGACTGTAGCCCACAGGGCTCCCCTGTCCATGGAGTTCTCTAGGCAAGAATACTGGAGTGGGTTGCCATGCCCTCTTCCAGGGGATCTTCCCGACCAATGGATCAAACCTGGGTCTCCTGCATTGCATACAGATTCTTATACCAACTGAGCTATCAGGGAAGCCCAATAAAGTCAACTGCAATAAAAAGAGGTATGCCTGTATTTGTGAACTAAATAATATTTAGTCTTTCTTTTGACATATTTCAAAGAAAAATCCAAACACATAGAAAAATTAAATGGATTTTTCAGTGAGTAGCCATTTACTTAATCCAACACCTAGTATTTTACTATATTTATTTTATCATCTATCTACCTACCTATCCTTCTATTCACTCAATTCGTAGCCTTTTTTAATCATGATTTTTATTTGTAGCCACTGCATTTTGAGATGAATTATTATGTAAGCATTATTTGTGATAGTAAGTAACTGATACAGTGGACAAAATATAAAAAGAAGACTTTGGGGAAATAAGCCAAGGTTCTGAGAAAAGTGGCCGATATGACATGTTCTTACCAAAGGGACTAGTGAGATCTACTCTTCTAAGAAAATATGTATTGACCAGAAGCTGTGGAATGGCTCAGAATTCATCAGGCAGCAGGGGTACTAGTCACATTATATCCTTTCCTATGTTCTGTGTCTCTTGCACAGTTGGCAATGCTCAGACTTTCAGACTGGAAAAGTGAATCTGTCCATGGGAATGAAGAGGAGGAATGTCCCTTACACATTTCCATGGTTTCCAACTACTTTTCACACAGACATATGCTTGTTTTGATATTAATATTGAGAGGAAAGCACCTCACAGATTTCAAAATCAAAACTTGGAAATACTTTTGAACTGCTCAGTGCCACTCAGGCTGAGATTAGAGTGGAATCCAAGAATTTACACATAACTTTCAATGCTCTTTCTACTGTGGCTCAACTGTTCATTAGCAGAATCACAGGTGAAATTAAGAACAAGAAAGACAGAAGAAGAAAAAAGAAGCATTGGATGATATATGATTGTTTCATTCAGAGCTTGTTCCCATCAGAAATACTGACTGCACCTCCTCCCAAGCATCTGGTGCTGTACGAGGTGCAAGGAATAGTACCAAGTCAGGGGAGACAACCTCTGCCCTGAGAAACTCGCAGCCCCAGTTGGCATGATGCGCAACAGTGCCTCTGATTCTGAGGTCACAGACTCATGGCCCACTTCTGTTTTCAGCCCACGTAGGAGACAATCCATGAACTCAAGACTCAACTACAGCTGTCAGCATCTTTCTTCGAGGGTGCCCTACATGGCTGTTTTGGCTTTGCCCCTGAGCCTCCTGCCAAACTCTGGGAGCTGGAGCTTGTATGGCTGTTTTAGAGTCACTCAGAAGAACTAGGGAATCAGTAACCACAGTGGGGGATGGAACCTGGTGGGCAAAAGCTTCCTACTTTGCAGCTGGACAATTCCAGGAGGTGGTTGCATCCTTGTCTCAGATTTTGCTGCTTTTCTCAAGCTAAGACAAGAAGATAAAACTACACTCACAAAATTATAAAGGATGTAGAATATAATACCATAAGGCAGTATGACATGACATGTATATGGGAGATAAATAGAAAATAGATAACACAGGAGTTGTAAGAAATAAGAATACATCACTGAAAACTGGGGTCATTGGAGTCAAGCCTTTAAGTGAGAATTTGATTTCAATACATTCTTAAATGGAATCCAGGGCATGGGAATCTGTGGGAGCGAATTTTTCTAGCATCCTTACAAAACTCTGTTTTTCTTTGCTTTACTAAATGTCAGCCATTAAGAGTGCTTGAGTCTCCAGTGGAAACTTTAGTCACCCAGTGCAGCTTGTTGACTACTAACACTTTGAAACCCAAGCTGTCTCTATCTCTTTCTGTCTCTGACTGGGGCATGTTATTAGGGTTGACCCCTTCTCCTTCAGGGATGATCACACAGCCCCATTCCCTGGTAGGGTATTTTTGAGCATAGTCAATGCCAGAGTTACTTATCTGAACTCCCAGGGACAAGCAGGACAGGAAAGCCAAGGCTGCTTTGCGAAGGAACTTGTCAGTCAAGGAGAAGTGCAAATGTCATGTGGTTGGCTTTTAAATCAAGACCAGATGGCAAACGGTATTTGGTGGGTTTTGGTTATATTCCAGTTGTCTGATGCTCAGAAATCTCCCAAAAAGTGGAGATACTTTTGCCACAGTGAAATTCTGGCATTGGAGCTGGTTGCAGCAGGAACAGTCTCTTGATTTTTCTTTGCAGAGAACCAGTTCTGCAGCCTGACTCGCAGAAGAGGCAGTGAGGAAGGCCTGGAGGGAAAAAGTGGTCCTCTCCAGGCAGTGATCAGGCTGGAGAAGGAGCAGGGTGGGGGATGTGGAGAGCAGCTTCATCCATGGTCCCTTGATTTTGCTTCAAGCAACTGGCTTTCTTTTCAAGGACTCACGTCTCTCTCGCTCTTCATCAACTCAGTGGTTGAAAGGGAGAATAGCCTCAAAGGGTAAGCAAGAAGGAGGAGATTCAAAAGGCAAAGAAAATATCTGCACATCATGGAGAGAATAAACAAAATGAAAACCTTCAATAACAGGCACCCATAGGCAGATGAAAAGAGGCGCAGTTATAGCCCACCTCCCAAGTTACCCCAGCTGCACGACTGTGTGTTGAAAACACTTTCAAAGCTCCAAACATTAAGTATTTTGTTCTTTTCAAAGTTTGTAACCTTTTCCCTTTTGCTCAGCTGTGTTCTAGTGACAAATTATTTTTTTTTTCTGTTAAAGAGGATCAGTTTATGAGAACAGGATGTTTGTATTAAATATTAAATTGTCAAGGCTTCCTTCAGTCGAAGGTCCCAACTTGGCTTCAGTTTTGATTGAAATAGACAAACCTACATTCCTACAGAGAGTACAAAGTGTTTGTCAAATCTCGATAATGTAGTCCGGCATAGGGCCAGATACAGAATAATTGGTTAATGTCTGCATCATTCTTTGAAGATAGAAAGTACTGTGTAGGTTCTAAGTGGTCCTGAAAGCTGAGTCAGCTCTGGAGGGGCTGATTCTCAGGGTCAGTAGACTAAGCTCTTCTCCTTGACTCTCGAGGAGCAAAGATATTGGTTCATGTGGATGACCTGGATTTTTGGTGGGAGCCACTTGGGTTCTATAATTGACCTTCAGCTCTACCTACTCTCTTCTCATGTTTCCTCGGTGGTTTAATTATGGGTTAGCTGTGTTGTCTCTGGCCTTCAGAGACTGTGTAATGTCCTAGAGAGTGTTCTTCATTTCATTTGAAAGTATTCTGGGTTTAGGAGGTAGAACTTTGGAAAACTAGGCAAATGTGTCTTAGAACTTACCAGCTCTTTAGCAAGAAGTCAACAGGTGATTGCAAAAACGAGGGGAATATGGTGAAATCAGTCTTGATGAAATTCATTCTTCCTCTTGAAGAGTCATAAAACAATTCAGTGTGTTGAATCCATTATGCTTTTTCAAGAAAACTGAATCCACCCAAAGTGGCTGGATGGACTCTAATGTAGGAACTGAATCAGAGACTTATCAGAAGAGTGGAAAATTAGGCAAGACGAGGCAGTCTACAGAGGAACCGTGCAGTATGCACGTGTGTCGGGCTGGAGGACAGAGAAGGGAGGTGGTGTGTGCAGAGCCCGGAGGTTGCTCAGGGAGATGTGGATCTTGGGATAAGAGCCTGCCTGGAGACACGGAGGTGACGCAACCTCTCCGGAGAAGCTGCTCAAAGAAGAACATGGAGGAGAAATACCCGGGCTGCTTCTTTTCTTTCTTTTTTTCAGCTTCCTCATTTTTTAAAAAAATTAATTTTTATTGGCATATAGTTGCTATAGAATGTTGTGTTAGTTTCTACCATAGAGCAGAATGCACCAGCCACACACAGACATATACTCCCCTCTTTTGGACTTCCTTCCCATCTAGGTCCCCACAGAGCATTAAGTAGAGGTCCCTGTGCTGTACAGTAGATGCTCATCAGTTATCTATTTCACACATAGTGTCAGCATTGTATATGTGTCACTTCCAGTCTCCCAATTCCTCCCACCCACCCTTCTCCTCCTTGGCATCCATATATTTGTTCTCGCCCTCTGTGTCTCTATTTCTGCTTTGCAAATAAGATTATCTATTCAGTTTTTCTCGATTCTACATATAGCATTAATATACAATAATTGTTTTTCTTTTTCTGACTTCATTCTGTATGACATTCTCTAGGTCCATCCACGTCTCTACAAACAACCCAACTTCATTCCTTTTTGTGGCTGATTAATATTCCATTGAATATGCATACCATATCTTCTTTATCCATTCATTTCTCTATGGACTTTTAGGTTGCATCCATGTCCTGGCTATTGGGATAGTGCTGCAAAGAACATTGGAGTGCATGTTATCTTTTTGAATTATGATTTTCTTGGGCTTCTGCCTTTTTCCTGCCCTGGGCCCCTAAGAGAAGACCTTCCCACTGCCCCAGCCTACTTGGAAAGCATATAGGCAAGGGCATAAAGGAAATTTACCTGACAGGGCCAGCCTTGTGCCACAGAACAGCAGGGTCAGGGTGGGGAAAGGTCTGAGGGTCAAGAGGCAAGTGCATAGCACATGTAGGGAGGTCTCAGGCAAGCCCTGCAGTCCTGAGGTCCGCAGAGCATCGTCTGACCCAGAGCCAGCCACAATTATTTGGCAACAGTACTTTCAAAATTTGTATGATTTTTTAAAACCTCTCTTTGATCTTTTATGACCATCTTATATGGACTTTCAAGAGGATTTCAAATTGCTGATCAAGGTATGCTAACTTTTTGTTGTAGCATCTTGTTGCTTTCCCAATAAAGTTGATCAAAGAAGTGGAACAGAAAGTGAGTAGAGACAGGGACTTGTGGTTTCCCTAAGCAGGTGAAACTCATCTTCATTCATGTTGTGGAAGCAGAGGCAGGCGTGGAGGTTTGGGGGTCTGGATAGTGCTGGCCAGAGTGATTCTGGCAGAGGGAAAGTCCCCTGTAGGGAGCAGGATGTGCATACTGCAGCCCAGGCCCATTGGACAATGGATGGAGAAGAGACACCCTCCTCCAGAGAACTCTTAAGTGGGCGTAGCCCATGGAGCTTTTATTTTTGCAAACAGGTATTATTGTCCTGCGGGAAGTTACAGCCTAGAGTTTGTGCTACTAGTCTGATGTATCATGCCTCCATCTAGAGTGGGAATTCCATTGCCCCAAATTCCCTATAGAGAAAGGTACATCTTTGCTGTACTCTGGATCTCTTGCCTCAATGCTTGGTCCTTGCTTCAGCCAGTTTTTTTTTTTTTTAAGTGGCTCACAGAAGTGAACATACATTCATCAATATATCATATATATTAATATATCTAAATTATATATAAATATATATATTTGAAGGATTATGTTCACCTCTGAACTTTTTGTGTAGTGTACACATGTACATGTGAGTGTAAGTTTGTGTGCACTCACTTCTGCTCCTGCTTATAAGTGAGATATTACAAATTGCAGTGTGGTCCTTAAGGGGAGACTTCAACCCATACCTTCTCTGCCACATACTCCTTAGCATCAGGATGCCTTGAGGTCTTCTAAGCCATGCCTGAGCACTGGGCATAGATGTGGGGAGTTGGTACTGAGTGCCAAGGTTGTTTCAGAATGAAAGAAGAGACTTTTCAAAAAATGGCATCAAGGAATAGCCGTATCTCAGCACTACCCAAACTTTGGTCCCCAATCTGGAAGATGTGCTGTGGAGAGGCATATCAGCCAGAGGACTCTGATGTCCAATCATCCGGCTGCTACCATGCAAGGTCGGTGACTGGCAAGGGAACTCTACACGGTATCTGTTACCAAATCCTGAAAGCACTGCCATTTCATCTCTTATCTCTGCCTTGTCACACAATCCACACATTCCATAAGGCCAGTCTCCAAAGCATAACACTAAATACGTCTCCAGCTTCAACAGCCGACATGTGTCATGCAGACATTGACAATGAAATACTTGGTAGTTTTCAGAAGAGGGAGTGATTTTTTTTTTTTCTGAAGATTACTTCTCTCTCTTCTCTCTTTGGCTCTCGATAAAACCCTAGTACTTGAATCAGTTTCTAGATTCAGGGGTTTGCCTGGCTGCCTGAGAAGTCTATTATCTTTGTTGCCTCCATCTTCAACTTCTGCATTAACCACAAATTCCCTTTGCCCAACTCTGGCCAGCTGCTCCTGCTCCAGCCCTTTCCTGCCTCTCCTCAGTCAGCATGAGCAAGACAACTCTCCAGTCTCTTTTGAAGATTGTATCAGTTTATCCCGAATTTCAGACAAAACTGTGAGCATATTTACATGCACTGGTGGTTGGTTTTCTACAAATCGACTAGACAGGTCATCGGCAGAGATCCTTTTCTAGTCTCTAGATTAAGCATTCAACCCAGTATAGTGAATGAAACAGATTAGATGGTGAGAGGGGATGGGAAGAAAAACTAGGCACGTGATTTTATGTAGTTGAGGAAATTATCTGCATTCCACCTGTAGTGAAAACCAAATGAAACTCTTTGGAGGTTACACAAATGGAATTTCCCGTCACTCTTATTTTGAATGTGGTATCTTTTGTAGGCTGCTTTATCTCCTCTTGATTCCAGCTGGGATGGTAGCTGGAAGTACCAAAAACCACTACAGAGGCTGTGCTTGTGATATTGCCAGCCTGGCTGGAAACAGGAAATACCAAGACTCTTGCAGAGACTTCCAGCCTAATTTCACAGTCTCAGAAGTTTGAATAGAGGTTAGACTAGGCTGCAAATCTTGGGCGTACTTTTCAACAGAACTTCCGGTCTCCTGTGACCTGCCCTGTGTCAGAGAAGTGATTGTGAAACTCAGTATTGGAAATCTCACTTCTGAGGTGGACACCTCCCAGCACCCTTTCACTTTTTGAATGGACCACGAATAGAAGAACTCTGGCAGTGGTGGATAGTGGGAAGGAAAGAGTACCACCTTGATAGCTTTCTAATACCAGTTAGGAAACCATTTGCTGCGACTTAGATAAAGCTCTGTTAGCAAAAAGGGGGAAGAATCTGGACAATTTGTGATAGTACTGGCATTCCCTGGGAGCTTTGGAGAAATGCAGAATCTCAGGCTCCAAACCACACCTCTTGAATCAGTGTCTGTGGTTTTGTGAGATATTTGAGAGATTTGTGTGTACAGTGAAGGGTGACAACACAGGTTTGGAAGACTCCTTGATAGTTCTTTGAAAATTCAGTGATTTCTACTTGGTAGGTGAATGATGAGTAGTTTTGATAGGTTGCTCTGTAGTTATGCCAAACTGCCTATATTGTGTGGGTCTTATTCTAGTTTCTGTATGATCTGAAGACTCCCATGAAGCTTTCCTCCACTGAATTCTCCCAAATTCTTTTACATTGTAAGTGTCTGAATATGCACGTGTTTTATATTTCCCCCAATACTATGTAGCAAATTATAATAAATTTTGTAGCTTAAAACAACACACCTTTATTATCTCACAGTTTCTATGGGTCAGAAGACTGGATGTGTGTCAGCTGAGTCCTCTGCTGAGGATCTTATCAAGCTAAAACGAGGGACTTCCATGGTGGTCCAGTGGTTAAGACTCTGTGCTTCCAATGCAGGGTTTACAGGTTTGATCCCTGGTTGGGAGACTAGGATCCCACATGCTGTGTGGTGCAGCCAAAAAATAAAAATTAAAAAATAAATAAAATAATCTTTTTTTAAAAAAAAAAAGCTAAAACGAAGGTGTCAGCTGGCTCTGGGGTCTTCTTGGAAACTGAGGTTTCTCCTCCCAGCTCACTGACTGTGGGCGGTCTCGTTTCTTGTGGTCTGTTTTCCCACCAGCTGTTTTGGACACTGCCCTCAGGTCTCTGCCGTAGGGCCCTTTCCTTTCACAGCACAGCTGTTTGCTTCTAAGACACCAGGAAAACATCTGCTGCTATTTCCTCTCTCATCTCTCAACTCATCCCCACTCATCTATCTCAACTGATCAGATCAGGCCCACCTGAGATAATAGCCTTTTTGAAAGTCAAAGTCAACTGATAAGGATCTTAATTATTTGTAAAATTCCTTTTGCTAATAATGTAACATAATCATGGAAGCGATATTCCATTATATTCCCAAGTTTTGTCTGCACTCAAGGGGGAGGAACTCTAGAGTATGTATACTAGGGAATATTAGAGGCCGTGTTAGAATTCTGCCTGTCATTAAACACACACATACACACTTAAGTAAATTACATATAGTTCAAACTTATGTAACTTCCAGGATTAAAGGTAAAAGTTCTTTGCGTAAAGTTGTGTTTCCCAAACTTCACTGCTTCACTTAGTACTTTTATTTTCATATATCCATGAAAAAACTGTATCATCACTCTTTATGTATCTTTTTTTTTGAATTGATTACTTTTACCCCTGAAAATTGTTCTAAAAAGGAGATTTTAATGCCATTAACATATTTTGAAGGTCATTATTATTCACCATGAAATAGAAAGTGACAAATATAAATTGAAGGGAAATAAAATATTATCAAATTAAATCTATCAACCATGGCTGGAACTGGAAGTCTGTGCATGATACTAACTTCTTTTTGATAAGAAGGAAATGAAGCAGATGCTTAAAGAGGGATTAAGTCTTTGTTTTTTTTCAAACAAAATCACTCCTTGACATGAGTGTAAAAAGAATCATTTTCTCACGGTGTGCTTCAGTGTTCTTAACTAAGTGAATGCCACTTAGTTAAGGAAAGTCCCACACTTTGGGATACACTGGACTTTCTGGTGGTTTTTATTAGGAACAAAATGTCTTTTGCCCCAGGTGGAATTGCAGATAAGATTTACGTGTTCAGGTCAGTTCAGTCACTCAGTCATTTCAGACTCTTTGCAATCCCATGGACTGCAGCACGCCAGGCCTCCCTGTCCATCACCAATTCCCGGAGTTTACTCAAACTCATGTCCATTGAGTCAGTGATGCCATCCAACCATCTCATCCTCTGTCATCCCCTTCTCCTCCTGCCTTCAATCTTTCCCAGCATCAGGGTCTTTTCCAATGAGTCAGTTCTTTGCATCAGGTGGCCAAAATATTGGAGCTTCAGCCTCAGCATCAGTCCTTCCAATGAATATTCAGGACTTATTTCCTTTAGGATGGACTGGTTGGTTCTCCTTGCAGTCCAAGGGACTGTTGAGAGTCTTCTCCAACACCACAGTTCAAAAGCATTAATTCTTCAGCGCTTACCTTTCTTTATGGTTCAACTCTCAAATCCATACACGACTACTAGAAAAAACGTGGCTTTGACTAGAAGGTTCTTTGTCAGCAATGTCTCTGCTATTTAATATGCTGTCTAGGTTTTTCATAACTTTCCTTCCAAGGAGCAAGTGTCTTTTAATTTCATGGCTAAAGTCACCATCTGCAGTCATTTTGGAGCCCCCAAAAAGAAAGTCTATTTCCATTGTTGCCTCATCTATTTGCCATGAAATGATGAGACTGGATGTCATGATCTTCGTTTTCTGAATGTTGAGTTTTAAGCCAACTTTTTCACTCTCCTCTTTCACTTTCATCATGAAGCTCTTTAGTTCTTCTTCACTTTCTGCCATAAGAGTGGTGTCATCTGCATATCTGAGGTTATTGATATTTCTCCTGGCAGTCTTGATTCTAGCTTGTGCTTTCTCCAACCTAGCGTTTCTCATCCATATAAGTTAAATAAGCAGGGTGACAATATACAGCCTTGATGTACTTGTTTCCCAATTTGGAAACAGTCTGTTGTTCTATGTCCAGTTCTAACTGTTGCTTCTTGACCTGCATACAGATTTCTCTTAAAGCGATGGTATGCCCATCTCTTTAAGAATTTTCCACAGTTTGTTGTGATACACATAGTCAAGGGCTTTGGCGTACTCAATGAAGTAGAAGTAGATGTTTTTCTGGAACTCTCTTGTTTTTTCTATGATCCAACAGATGTTGGCAATTTGATCTCTGGTTCCTCTGCCTTTTCTAAGTCAAACTTGAACATCTGGAAGTTTACAGTTCACGTATTTTTGAAGCCTGGCTTAGAGGATTTTGAGAATTACTGTATTACTTTACTAGCATGTGAAATGAGTGCAATTGTGTGGTAGTTTGAACATTATTTGGCATTGCCTTTCTTTGGGATTGGAATGAAAACTGACCTTTCCAGTCCTATGGCCACTGCTGAGTTTTCCACGTTTGCTGGCATATTGAGAGCAGCATTTTCACAGCATCATCTTTTATGATTTGAAATAGCTGAACTTGAATTCTATCACCTCCACTAGCTTTGTTCCTTGTGATGCTTCCTAAGGCTCACTTGACTTCTCATTCCAGGATGTCTGGCTCAAGGTGAGTGATCACACCATCGTGATTATCTGGGTTGTGAAGATATTTTTTGTACAGTTCTTCTGTGTTTTCTTGCCACCTTTTCTTATTATCTTCTGTTTCTGTTAGGTCCATACCATTTCTGTCCTTTATTGAGCCCATCTTTGCATGAAACATTCCTTTGGTATCTCTGCTTTTCTTGAAGAGATCTCTAGTCTTTCCCATTCTATTGTTTTCCTCTACTTCTTTGCCCTGATCACTGGGGAAGGCTTTCTTATCTCTCCTAGCTCTTCTTTGGAACTCTGTATTCAGACAGGTATATCTTTCCTTTTCTCCTTTGCCTTTAGCTTCTCTTCTGTTCTCAGCTCTTTGTAAGGCCTCCTCAGAAAACCATTTTGCTTTTTTGCATTTCTTTTTTTGGGGGATGGTCTTGATCACTACCTCCATCCATAGTTCTTCAGGCACTCTGTCTATCTGATCTAATCCCTTGAATCTATTTGTCACTTCTACTGTATAATTGTAAGGGATTTGATTTAGGTCATACCTGAATGGTCTAGTGGTTTTCCCAACTTTCTTCAGTTTAAGTCTGAACTTGGCAATAAAGAGTTTATCATCTGAGCCACAGTCAGCTTCCGGTCTTGTTTTTGCTGACTGTAGAGAGGTTCTCCATCTTTGGCTGCAAAGGATATAATCAATCTGATTTTGGTATTGACCATCTGGTGATGGTCAATATGTAGAGTCATCTCTTGTGTTGTTGGAAGAGGGTGTTTGCTAAGAGGTTTTTTGCCAAGAGAAAACTCTATTAGCCTTTGCCCTGCTTCATTCTGTACTCCAAGGCCAAATGTTTCTGTTACTTCAGGTATCTCTTGACTTCCTACTTTTGCATTCCAATCTCCTATAATGAAAAGGACATCTTTTTTGGGTGTTATTTCTAGAAGATCTTGTAGGTCTTCATAGAACCATTCACCTTCAGCTTCTTCAGTGTTACTGATTGGGACATAGACTTGAGTTACTGTGATATTGAATGGTTTGCCTTGGAAACAAACAGAGATCATTTTGTCATGTTTGAGATTGCATCCACATACTGCATTTTGGACTCTTGTTGACTCTGATGGCTACTCCATTTCTTTTAAGGGATTCTTGCCCACAGTAGTAGATATATTGGTCATCTGAGCTAAATTTCCCCATTTTAGGCCATTTTAGTTCACTGATTCCTAAAGTGTCGATGTCACTCTTGCCATCACCTGTTTGACTACTTCCAATTTACCTTGATTCATGGACCTAACATTCCAGGTTCCTATGCAACATTGTTCTTACAGCATCGGACTTTACTTCCATACCAGTCACATCCGCAGTGGGGTGTTGTTTTTGCTTTGGCTCCATCTCTTCATTTTTTCTGGATTTATTTCTCCACTGTCCTCCAGTAGCATATTGGGCACCTGCTGACCCGGGAAGTTCATCTTTCAGTGTCCTATCTTTTTGCCTTTTCATACTTACTGTTCATGGGGTTCTCAAGGCAAGAATACTAAAATGGTTTGCTATTCTCTTCTCCAGTGGACCACGTTTTGTCTGCTTTGTTACCTTACATAATGTGTTATTTATGTGTTACCTTACATAATTAACCTTTATTGCCTCTTATATAAAAGCTTCATGTTATTGTATCAAATATTCTGACAGCATCAGAAATAATTTCTTAGAACTTTTCTAGCTTCAGAGTTTAATATTATATCCAATTAGTAATATTAGATATTGCAAACAATTATTTTTTAAACATTCATGTCATTCTTTAAATGTTTGTTTTAAAAATTTATTTATTTGGTTGTCCTGTGTTAGTCATGGCATGTGAGACCTTTAGTTGCGACATGTGGGATCTAGTTCCCTGACCAGGGATCAAATCTAGGCCCCCTGCATTGGAGTCTTAGCCAATGAACCACCAGGGAAGTTTTTGCATAGAATTAATTATTAGATTGGCCAGCTTGCCACCTAGTAAGGAGTAGCCTCATTGAAGGATTGGGATGAAGAAAAATATAAAGCAGAAATAGGAGGACTGTGCCCATCTGAGATAGGCATGATAACTCAAGGAAGAAAAGCATGTGTGGGTTCTCATGGGGATCAGAGGCAGTCCTGGAGGTAGCGCCGGATGATGGTGAACTTCCAGCAGCAGCCTAGGTGGGTCAGCCTCGGAAGAAATAGACGAGGAAGAGTTGACCATCAAAAGACTGAGGAGGTATCAGAGACAAGCCACTTGCATCACCTTTGCCTAAAGCAGAACCCACCATCCCACAATAGTATGGGTACCTTTCATCTACCTCTTTCCATCTATCACTAGATTATCCACCTTATTCTGACCTATGTGGATCTCTGATTCCAATTGGGTTGGTCAACAGCAGGCTTCAGGAGGAGATGGGAAAACTAGAGCGTGATGATGGGAGTGATATTCACCCCCTCCCGCCCCCTCCCTGCCCCCAGCCATGGGTCAGTTGATCCTGTCACAGAAGGCCCCAGCTCTCCCCTACAGAAATCCTTCAGCATTCCAGCAAGTGCCGCTAAATTGTGCCCTTTCTGGTTTAGCAGCCCAAAGCAGGCTCTCTTTCCTCCTTTGCCTGCCCATGGCAAACAGCCCTGCCTTAAACTTTCTTCAGTTTGTACAGGCCATCTTTTCCCTTCCAGGGTCCACTGATACTAACACCATCAATCAATTCAACCAGTATCTATTTTGGAATATTCCAAGCCTACAACTACAGGACATGGATTCTTGCTAAGATTCACTTTTCCCATCTTGGTTTGTGAAATTGGATATACATAACACTTCTTCTTAAAGGTCACCCTCATACACCATCTGAGTACTCTCCATAACACAGACTTGAGCTGTACATGGAAAAGTACTTGAAAATAATAATTTAGTATGCCTTTTCACTTTTAGAAAATGTATCTTTTGAAGGTATAAATAGTACCTGTGCCTAAAAGGCACATTAAATCTAATCCGTTTTTAATTTAATCTCAAAATGACAAATGCTTTTGAATTTGGGATTACAGTATGACAACACCTTCCTTCTTCCTTGACTTGAAGTGAGACACTTAGATTTATTGAAGCTTCTCAATTTAGTCTATGAAAGGGATCAAAGTTGTGCATATAAGGCTGAGACAGGACGTTGAGTGTCTCATAAAGGAGAGAGAAAAGAGTCTGGATGCCAATTATTCTAGAACTCAGTGGTTTCCGTTTCAAACAGAATACTAGTTGAACATTTTTAAAAATAAAACAATTATCATTTGATTCCAGCAGAAGATTAGGTAGGATGGGCCTGAGTTTGAAGATAAAGAGACATGGATACACATATATATATCTAAGGGAACAACACTAAGCTGGCCATGTTTTATTCTTGTACTTCTTTACTATTAAGGAGAAATTCACTTTGTTTTTTGTGATTCAAACTTTCTTCAGACAAAGTAGGCTTAGAGATTGTCAACAGGGACATTTCAACCAGAAAATCTGATGACAGTTATTCTGTGTGTGTGTAACTGGTGGAAAAGAGTGAACAGAGGATCATAAGTGCCTTTGTACATAAATACTAAGCACTCTAGAATTGTGTCAGCATCTCGTCTTTGAAGGGTTTGTCTTCCTCATGAGAATAATGATCATTCTGCATTTATTGAATGTAAGAGTTGAATAAATGTGGCTATGAACCACTGGTGCTGTGAGAAATGATTGCAAGTGGTTTATAGACAACCCAATATACCCAATATATAACACCCAGATAATCACGATGGTGTGATCACCAACCTAGAGACAGACATTCTGGAATATGAAGTCAAATAGGCCTTAGGAAGCATCACTATGAACAAAATCAGTGGAGGTGATGGAATTCCAGTTGAGCTATTTCAAATCCTAAAACATGATGCTGTGAAAGTGCCACACTCAATATGCCAGCAAATTTGAAAACTTAGCAGTGGCCATAGGACTGGAAAGGTCAGTTTTCATTCCAATCCCAAAGAAAGACTATGCTGAAAAATGCTCAAGCTACTACACAATTGCGCTCATCTCACACACTAGCAAAGTAATGCTCAAAATTCTCCAAGCCAGGCTTCAACAGTACATGAACCGTGAACTTCCAGATGTTCAAGCTGGTTTTAGAAAAGGCAGAGGAACCAGAGATCAAATTGCCAACATCTGCTAGATCATCAAAACAGCAAAATGTTCCAGAAAAATATTTACTTTTGTTTTATTGACTATGCCAAAGCCTTTGATTGTATGGACCACAACAAACTCTGGAAAATTCTTAAAGAGATGGGAATACCAGACCACCTGACCTGCCTCTTGAGAAATCTGTATGCAGGTCAGGAAGCAACAGTTAGAACTGGACATGGAACAACAGACTGGTTCCAAATAGGCAAAGGAGTACATCAAGGCTATATATTGTCACTGTGCTTATTTAACTTGTATGCAGAGTACATCATGAGACACGCTGGGCTGGATCAAGCACAAATTGCAATCAAGATTGTACAAACCTCAGATATGCAGATGTCACCACCCTTATGGCAGAAAGTGAAGAATAACTAAAGAGCTTCTTGATCAAAGTGAAAGAGAAGAGTCAAAAAGTTTGCTTAAAATTCAACATTGAGGAAACAAAGATCATGCCATCTGGTCTCATCACTTCTTGTCAAATAGATGGGGAAACAGTGGAAACAGTGACAGACTTTATTTTTTTTGGGATCCAAAATGACTGTAAATGGTGACTTCAACTATGAAATTAAAAGATGCTTGCTCCTTGGAAGGAAAGTTATGACAGACCTAGGCTGCATATTAAAAAGCAGAGACATTACTTATTAACAAAGGTCCATCTAGTCAAACCTATGGTTTTTCCAGTAGTCATAAATGGATGTGAGAGGTGGACTATAAAGAAAGGTGAGCACCAAAGAATTGATGCTTTTGAACTGTGGTGTTGGAGAAGACTCTTGAGAGTCCCTTGGACTGCAAGGAGATCCAGCCAGTCCCTCCTAAAGGAGATCAGTCCTGGCTATTCATTGGAAGGACTGATGTTGAAGCTGAAACTCCAATACTTTGGCCACCTTATGCAAAGAGCTGACTCATTGGAAAAGAGCCTTATGCTGGGAAAGATTGAAGGCAGGAGGAGAAGGGGACAACAGAGGATAAGATGGTTGGGTGGCATCACTGACTCAGCGGACATGAGTTTGAGTAAACTCTTGGAGTTGATGGTGGACGGGAGGCTTGGCTTGTTGCAGTCCATGGGGTCACCAAGAATTGGACACGACTGGGCGACTAATCTGAACTCAATATATAACACATTTTGTAACAATTTTCCCCTTAAATAATCTTTCAGTCCTTCAGATTTTATTAAGGAGTTAGTTTCAGTTTATTGCCAACACATATTGTCTATTCTAACACACACAAATTTGGGGTGAATCATAGTTTGGTGCATCTCAAATTGTCAGTCATATGGCAGTAAGAAGTAATTAGGTTGTCATTGCATGTTTGAACTTCAATTTGGTTACTCTTCATATTGTCACTTCTATGTGTAGATATAAAATAATCTTTTAATAAATAAAATATAGATGCCAGGTTGAAAAGGAACGTTGTGTCAGAATTTAGTTGGTAGCAATTTCTTTTTCTCTGTGTAACATCATTCCGTGAGATATCTTACCTGCAGTGACATTTTGAGGATATCCAGCTTGTGGTTATCTGTGTATTTCCTTTTTATTGGTCTTCCCTTATCTAGAATGTTCTCTCCTCTGCTATATACTCACATTATACTCATTCTCCAGGGCCTACAGTGAGCATCAAAACCACCAGTGTTTCCCAGTGCCCATAACCTTGAGCAAACAACTCAGCCCTCCCCTAGTTATAGTCTTATAATGAATAACTATTTTTGCTAATTTAATTTTTCCAGGTACAAGCCATTTTTCTCTCCTGGGTCCAAGATCCCCTATTTGGCATTAAAGGTTATAGTATTAGGTGTTCCATCTATTACACCAGGCTCCTCTGTCCATGGAGTTTTCCAGGAAGAATACTGGAATGGGTTGCCATGCCCTTCTGAGATCTTCCTGACCTGGGGATCGAACCTGGGTCTCCTGTACCGTGGGCAGTTTCTTTACCATCTGAGCCATCACGGAAGCTCCATCTATTACACAGTCGTGTTTTAAGATTAAATGCTAAAAATCTGATAGTATATCCTTTGGTTCAAGGACCAGATGTCTTATTCCTCAGTGTTTGTCTGTTGTTGTCGTTGTTCAGTCAACCAGTTGTGTCCGATTCCTTGCGACCCCATGAATATAGCACAGCAGGCCTCCCTGTTCCTCACCATCTCCCAAAGTTTGACCAAGTTCAGGTCCATTGCATTGGTGATGCCATCCAGCCATCTCATCCTCTGACACCCTCTTCCCTATGTTTGTCTGTAGAACTACAAAATCTTGCAAACTGACTAGAGAAGACTTCACCAGGGCCTTAGGCAGAATCCCTTGGCTCACTTGTGGTTATATCTGTTCATTCCCCACCTCTGTGGGCTTCGGTTTTTGCACCTTGATTGTCAGAGTGTTGCCCGGTTACAACTCTCAGTACAGCCCATACCCCATATCCAATAGGTATGGGAGGTTGAAAGCTCATCTCTCTCTTGGGGAAGTGATACACCTAGAGTTTGAATAGAGTACTTTGCCTCTAAATCCAGGGTTCTTCTCTCTGCTTTCTCTTTGTGAATGCAAGACACTCTTGTACACTTGCTTGTTGGGTTTTGAAACTGTCAGTCATTTGTTGATTGTAAGAATCTTTTAATATTTATTTTCTATGCATAAGCAAAGCTGCATAAAAATGTTAAATACATTTAGTTTGCTTTTCAACCCTGCTTCAGTTTCCTGGGAGAAATATGATGAGTTTGATTAGTTACTAGTACATGTAGTTTCTGAGTTGATTTAGAAGTCAAAGGTTTTAGACAAAGGTCCTGGCTTCAGAACAGCCAGAAGTCCCATTCTACTGATGGCTGAGGATGACGATGGCAAAAACCCACCCATGGGCTTTTTGATAAACCCTTCACATCAAGGATAATATCTCAGGAAGGGTAAGACAGCTAGCAAAAGGTATAAGAAATAGCCTTCAAAATTGGAGCCACTAATCCCCAAGCCAGATATTATATCTCGTGATATATTCAAGTCCAAGGGTAGCACTGAGCTGTGGATGGAATGCTAAGGTTTTCCCATGATGTCAGCTTCATCACAGGGACTGCTTCTTCAGTAAGACAGGCGGACAGTTTGGCCACTTGTGTCCTCCTGCCAACTGAGTCCAGGATTTCAGTTTCTTGATGCCATAGCCAGTACAGTAGTTTAATGCCTGTGAAATGTCGAAGAGTACAGGAGAAGCATTGAGATGTCTACACTGATCTGAAAACACTCAGGCTTAGTGTAATTTATATTTGCCCTGACCAATTTAGCACTCCTTTGGGATGGATCACTTAATTAGAAGAATAAAAAAAGGCTGTTGTTTGATGTACATGTCTTAATTATTTCCAAGTGGCAGAATTGATTCCTCCTGTTATGAATTTGCCTCCATTTGTGAGACTAATGAAGCACCATTAAAGGGAATGGAAGGTCAGAGGCCACCCTTTCTTTACATTTAATGTCTTCAAGCTGATAGATTATTTATGAGGGTTATTATGCCTGGGTAATGTTCCCAGTTTTTCAGAAGAGCTATATTGATACGTAACAATGAGATACCACCCGTATCAACTTCACTTGAGCTCCAGATGTCAACTGGAAAGAAATGGATTTGGAATATAATTCATTGCTGTGAATATTGGCAGTAGTCAACATGGCTTTTATAATTTTGGAAACAGCTATTTGGATAATATGAACCATAAAGCTTATTCTTCCCCAATATTGTAGACAGTTCTTTGTGTCCCTAAAGAGAAAAATAGGGCTTATTTACCAATAGCTCTCATAAGTTGGATTCTGAGCAGTGCTTTCTTTTTGAATTCCATGCAAAATTTCAACCCAAAATATATATTCCCCAAGAACATGCAAGTGTGGAACACAGTGTACAGAAGAGTTATGAGTTTGTGTTCCTAAACTAGATTTTCTGGGTTCTAATATAAACTCTGTGATTTATAATTTGTGTGATCTTGGACAAGGTCTGTACCATCCCTGTACCTCAGTTTCCTCATCTGCAAAATGGGCATAAGAGACAACATTGGGAATGAAATGAATAATTCCATACAAAAATGCTTAGATTAGTCTCTGTCACACATGAAGGATTCAGTAATTGTTAGTAGTTTTTAGGATAAACATGTTAAATTGATCACGTCAATTTCTGTCCCACAGTTTAATTCCTGGGCTGGCCCAGGGCACTGATCCTTTGGTGGATTATCTGTTTGGTTGCTTCATTTCAGCTTTCCCTCAGCTCGATACTCTGCTGCCTTCTCTCCCTGGGCCCTAGGATTCCCATTGCCTCTTCTGAGGGGCGGGTGGTTTGTTATAGGCCAGTTCTCATCAGGACAGGAAATGGAAACTCACTGTGTGTGTTTGTATGTGTGCAAGGGCCTGTGGTGGGGTAGAGGCTAGACCATAGATTTTGGAGTCAGTTGGATCAGGTTTGTGGTTTATGGCTGGGGCTTCATAATAACTGAGTGACTAACACTTTCACTTGCATAACTAGGAATCACTCAGGTAAATCACTTCCTTATTCTGAGCCTCAAATCCTCACCTCTAAAATGGGTACAATACCTAAAGTAACTATGAGAATTAAAAGAAACAAAGTGACTGGCATAATTCTGGGCATGTGGGAAGTCTTTAATAAATGCTAACTATTATATTTACAGATCCATCCGCACCAAATGCATAGTCATCAGCCAATACCAAAGTCCTTACAACATAGTTTGTGACGTTTCACAGATAGATTGATAGATAATTTAACATTTAAAAATCTGTCCTCTCGGTTTGTAATCAATGCTCTGTTTCAGTTGCCCTTGTCAGTTTTCAAATGGGCAATCTCCCTGAATCATGCAAATGGCGGTGGTGGTTTAGTCGCTAAGTCGTGTCTGACTCTTGTGACCCCATTTAGCCCACCAGGCTCCCCTTCCAATGGGATTGTCCAGGAAAGAATACTGGAGTGGGTTGCCATTTCCTCCACCAGACTTATGCAAATACTAAGGGATAAACTTTCCCTCTGTCCTGTGCTGGGGATTCAGACAGTTTCAGTCTTCACTTGATAAGCTGTCTTTTGCAGAAAGTCCATGGGTTTGTTCTCAGTTGTTTAGATGGCTGGTGAAATGGTATTCCTCATGATGGGTAAAAGGGCAGACCTGCTCCAGAGACAGATGGTAAGGGCTGGGCCCTCATGAATTTGTTATTGCTGTCATCGAAATTACAGCTGGGCCTTATCCTCCACTGCTGGAAGAGAAATGGGGGGCTTTGCTTTGAAAGTGTGGAGCTGGGCAAGCCTTCCAGAAGGTGAAATGCTGGGCAGGGATGCAGGACCAGGACTTAACAGGCCTATGTGTGGCCACAGCTGATCCCAGTCAGGCTAATGCTGATTGCTCACAGCAGCAAGAAATGGGATGGAAGAAAAGCAAAGGGGCCTGCTAGACCCCCAGGTTTGATTCTTCTAAAAACCTGAGTACATCTGAGAGGGCAGCATCTCCCTGCCAGGTATTCCATGGGACCTGAGGCAGGTTTGCACCACCTCCTGAGTTCCCGCCAGCCCAGTTTTTGAGGGACACTTTCATAGGTTTCAAATCCATCCCTGAATATTCCTTTGTTGTACTTTGAGGGCTGCTTTGGAGTTCCTTCTGGGACTCAACGGTATTTTCCCTAAAATATCCTGAGATGGATTAAGCGTTTTGTAATGATGATGGTTCAGTCGCATGTGATAAGTTTCTTCCCAGATGACATACCTTTAAACAATAACAGCTAAAATGCACTGAGTGCTTACTATGCAGCAGGTTAAACGTCTAAGATTATTATCACGCTTGGCCTTCAGAGAAGCCTTGAGAAGGAGGCGTTCCCCTTGTTCTCATTTTACAGATGAGGAATTAGAGCTCAGAGGGAGGGAGTTTCTTGTTCGTCTCAGAGCTGGAGAAGAGTACAGTCATACTGAGATCTTGGGTGACTTAACCTATAGTGACCGTATCATCCAAGTGGGACATTCTTGAGAATGACAGGGGGTCCTGTGGTACAACAGGGCCATAGTCAGAGCCCAGGACAATTCATGCAAACTGAGACACAAGCTCTCAACCACCACCTGTATTAACTTTGTGTGTGTGTGTTTAATGCATTTATTTTTAATAAATCAACCTAGACAAGTGATTAAAGATGAGTCTTCCAGGCACCTTTTCCTAGGTTAGAAAATGAACAGTTTGGGGGTAGGGAAGCCTTTGACTGTTCCTCAATTACATCCATAAGGTATATAGTTTATAGATTTGATTCAATGCTTTCTTTCTTCTTTTTTTTCTTTCATTTGATACACCACCTTTGGACCTTCGTTTCAACTCCCAGGGATCTTTTCCCAAATCAACATTGTGCTTCAACATTTAAGCAAGGCCAGCAGCTTCACTTCCTCCTGAATACCTGTTAAGCACCTTTGTCAACAATGATCCTGTCAGTAAGATAAAACAGATAAACCTTTAATGTTCTCATAGGCAAGAGGACTTTGAATTTAGTTCCCAGGGAAGAAGACCTGGGGAAAATCACCTGAATTCAAGATTGCTTAATAGTAAGTTTCAGGCTATGAAGGCAAAAAAAGTCCCAGTAGAAAATATTCTGATCTTCTTCTAAGAAGACGATCAGAACATAGAAGACAAGACCAACCCAATTGTGCCAAATACCAATAAGCAATGGGTTCTAGTTAAATATTCATGAAAAGAATGTTTGTTTTCCATGGGGTATAGTGGTCTGCTCTGTTTAGGTTAGGCGTGCCATTCACACATTTGTTGGAATAAACACTAATGACCCTAAAATGGATTATCTGGGACTGGTGTATTGATAGCCTCTGCAAACTTTGGCTGGACAGTGATTCTAAAGAGAAAGTTATTTGGAATTCAAGCCTTGAAGGGCCTGTTTGTTTGCACAAGGTACCACCAGATGGACCTTTGTGGGGAAAACCTGCCAGAGCATGGATGTTCTGGTCTCTGAGCAAACCAAATGAGGGGCCTCCTGGCTGACTCTATTAGTATATGGTCTAATTTGGAGAATATTCTAATCAGTAGGTGTGACCAAGGGTGGTCTTATGGTAGCCCAAATCTCTCACTGCTTTCGTTTGTAAAGATCAGAGGTCACACCTGATCACTAAGGGAGGAATGCAGCCTGTGATTATGAGTTGTTTGACCTGTCCAGTGTTCATCTTCATTATGTTTTTCAAACATTTGAACTAGTTATCACACTGTAGTCAGAAGATTTTGATTGCAAATGATTACACTTTATAGTCCTTTCCATTCATTGAAAGTTCAAGGGGACCTATGATGGTGAAAGTTAAGAACTATAGTTCTAAAATTTACAGATCAAATTCCAGTATGTTTGTTACATTTTTACTTGCAAATTTGGTATTATTCAATTTAGTCATTTTTGGGGTCATTTTCATGGATTCTTTTATTTGTGTTTTCCATTTCATCCAATTTCTATATAACTATTTCTACTGAAAAATTTTTAAGTATTCTGGATCCAAGGTATAAAATAATAGCACAAATTTTGTTTAAATTGGAGGATAATTGCTTTACAATGTTGTGTTGCTTTCTGCTTTACAACAGTGTGAATCAGCTCTAAGTATACATGCAACCCCTCCATTCTGAACCTCCCTCCCATCACCCACTCCGTCCCAACCCTCTAGGTTATCACCCAGCCCTAGACTAAGCTCCCTGTGCTCTACAGCAGGTTCTTGTTAGCTATCTGTTTTACACATGGTAATGTATAGGTGCTTTCCTTGTGACTCAGCTGGTAGAGAATCTGCCTGCAATGGGGGAGACCTGGGTTCAGTCCTTGGGTTGGGAAGATCACCTGGAGAACAGAAAGGCTACTTACTCCAGTATTCTGGTCTGGAGAATTCCATGGACTGTACAGAGTTGGACATGACTACTGTATTTGTCCCACTCTCTCCTCCTCCTTTTTTGTCCACAAGTCTGTTCTTTATGTTCTAGCACAGATTATTGAAATTTGTTTTTTGTTGTTGTTGTTATTGTTTGTGTGTTTCTTTTTACATCAGTGGGGTTTTCACATATGAATATTTGGAATTAAATTGACTTATTATTTTATATATTTATAGATCTTTAACCATATACTTCTCAATGGTTTTATATATATATATAAAAGTCCATGTATGTGTGTTAGTCACTCAGTCATATTTGACTCATTGCAATCCCATGGACTGTAGATCACCAGGCTCCAGTGTCCATGAAATTCCCCAGGCAAGAATACTGGAGTGGGTAGCCAGTCCTTTCTCCAGGGGATCTTCCCAATCCAGAGATCAAACCCGGTTTCCCCCATTTCAGGTGGATTCTTTACCCTCTGAGCCATCAAGGAGGCCCAGATATCAGAAAAGTTCAAAATAAAAGTGAAAGTCCAATTCTTTTTGACCCATGGACTATAGCCTTCCAAGCTAGGAAGGCAAAAGAGTTGGACACAACTGAGTGACTAACACTTCCATTTTTACACACACGTGTGTGTATATGTTTTATATATATATATATATATATATATATATATATATATATATATATCTCACACACACAAAACTATATTTCTACTTAGTTTTGGGGTAAATCAGTGATATTTATTTAATTTCCATTCAATGATACACTTATGTCTCTGTCTTTCTGTTTCTCTCTCCATATACACACACATATACACATACCATCGTTGAACATGATTTTCATAGGAATTAAGAACATATACTCACTTTTTACTCATCATATTACAAATCTGGCATTTTAGAGAGGAATTGGAAAAGTGGGTCTTCATTTTTTTTTTTAATTTTCTTTACTTTATTGTGTTGGTTTTGCCATACATTGACATGAAACCACCATGGGTTTACATATGCTCCCCCTCCAGAACCCCACTCCGTCCTCCCTCCTGATTCCCTCTCCCTGGGTCATCTCGGTGCACCAGCCCCGAGCATCAGCCCTGGGCTGGCGATTGATTTCACATATGATAATTAACATGTTTCAATGCCATTCTCCCATATCATCCCACCCTTGCCCTCTTCCACAGAGTCCACTAGTCTGTTCTATACATTTGTGTTTCTTTTGCTGTCTCGCATGCAGGGTTCTTGTTACCATCTTTCTAAATTCCATATATATGCGTTAGTATACTGTATTGTTGTTTTTCCTTCTGGCTTACTTCACTCTGGATAATAGGCTCCAGTTCCGTCCACCTGAGTA
>ML663049.1:1056232-1127050 GCA_007570785.1 Antilocapra americana
TTTTTATTTATTTATTTATTTTTATTATTGTTTTTGCCATACATTGTCATGATATCACCATGGGTTTACATATGCTTCCCCTCCGGGTCCCCCCTCCCTCCTCCCTCCCCGCCGGGAAATCTCGCTGCACCAGTCCCGAGCATCAATCCTGGGCTGGCGATTGATTAGACACATGACAATTAACATGCTTCAATGCCCTTCTCCCATCTCATCCCACCCTTACCCTCATCCACAAAGTCCACAAGTCTATTCTATACATCTGCGTTCCTTTTGTTGTCTCCCATGTTGGGCCCACTTTTTGATTGGGTCGTTTATTTTTCTAGCATGGAGCTGCAGGAGTTGCTTGTATATTTTTGTGATTAATTGTTTGTCTGTTGCTTCATTGGCTATTATTTTCTCCCATAAGTCTAATAAATAACCTAACTTTACACCTAAAGCAACTAGAAAAGGAAGAAATGCAGAAGCCCAGGGCTAGTAGAAGGAAAGAAATCTTAAAGATCAGGGCAGAAATAAATGCAAAGGAAACAAAAGAGACCATAGCAAAAATCAACCAAGCCAAAAGCTGGTTCTTTGAGAAGATAAATAAAATTGACAAACCATTAGCCAGACTCATCAAGAAACAAAGGGAGAAGAACCAAATCAACAGAATTAGAAATGAAAACGAAGAGATCACAACAGAAAACACAGAAATACAAAGAATCATAAGAGACTATTATCAGCAACTATATGCAAATAAACTGGACAACCTGGATGAAATGGACAAATTCCTAGAAAAGTACAACTTTCCGAGACTAAGCCAGGAAGAGATAGATAATATTATTAGACCCATCACAAGCATGGAAATTGAAACCGTAATCAGAAATCTTCCAAAAACAAAAGCCCAGGACCAGATGGCTTCACAGCTGAATTCTACCAAAAATTTAGAGAAGAGCTAACACCTATTCTACTCAAACTCTTCCAGAAAATTGCAGAGGAAGGTAAACTTCCAAACTCATTCTATCACCCTAATTCCGAAACCTGACAAAGATGACACAAAAAAAGAAAACTACAGGCCAATATCACTGATGAACATAGATGCAAAAATCCTTAACAAAATTCTAGCAAATAGAATCCAACAACACATTAAAAAGATCATACATCATGATCAAGTAGGCTTTATCCCAGGGATGCAAGGATTCTTCAATATTTACAAATCAATCAATGTAATACACCACATTAACAAATTGAAAAATAAAAATCACATGATTATTTCAATAGATGCAGAGAAAGCCTTTTACAAAATTCAACATCCATTTATGATAAAAAACCCTCCGAAAAGCAGGGATAGAAGGAACATACCTCAACATAATAAAAGCTATATATGACAAACCCACAGCAAACATTATCCTCAGTGGTGAAAAACTGAAAGCATTCCCCCTGAAGTCAGGAACAAGACAAGGGTGCCCACTCTCACCACTACTATTCAACATAGTTTTAGAAGTCTTGGCCACAGCAATCAGAGCAGTTAAAGAAATAAAAGGGATCCAGATTGGAAAAGAAGAAGTAAAACTCTCTCTGTTTGCAGATGACATGATCCTCTACATAGAAAACCCTAAAGACTCTACCAGAAAAGTGGGTCTTCAAATCTCTGGATTTGTATGTGAGTGATTGAAAGATCAGTAGAAAAACAGGGTGAAAAAGACATGTGATGGTATCTCACATAGTCCTAATGGGAGGCAGCTAGTCTTTAAACAGCTAAGAAGTTTCAAGGTAGAAGATTTTGCATCTGAAATATCCAGGGAATACTGGATCTTTACCCCAAACTCAAGCCTCTTTTAAGACATAAAGATGTGAAATGTTTGTTACTCAGTTGGACACAGAGTAACCAGGTTGGCGTTGATATGGTATATCAAATCCATCTTATCAAGAAGAGATAAATTCTGATTGGTCCAAGAGAGAGAAAACTCAAATACTTCAACTCTACTCACAAAGACATGCTTCGTCATTTTATCTATTTCTTTATGAAATACTCATTGAGCAGCTAGTATGCTCCAAGTCCCCATGCTAGGTATTAGCACTTAATAGCTACTCCTACCCTCATAATTTACCTTAAAGGCCTTGAACTTCTGCTTCTCTCTCTTTTTTTTTGCTACAGGTGGACAGGCATGTAGATTCTTGTTAATTATTTGTCTAGGCCTTGAACTCTTGAGAGAAGCATTCCAGGTATGGAAAGAATTCTGCTAAGCATTGCCTATTGATCATCTGTCCTTTAGAACTTTTAAAAGGCCATCTTTGTTTACTCACGTGATCCTCCAAGGTATACTGTTATTCCCATCTAAAGCATGAAAAACAGTGGGATGACTTTGCAATTCATTTTTGAACTGAAGAAAGTCATAAACCAGAGGAAGTTAAGCTCTGGCAGAAGGGTAGAGCTGAAGGGTGAGGTCCGTGTGAGGTCTGGAGTCAAACGCTGCCTCAGACATTTCAAAGCTGTGGGGTGGATCCTGTTCTCTCTCCTGTGAGCCCTCTGCTGCAACAAGCCAGGCCTTGGTTTTCTCCAACTGAATTTCTCCCCACGGGGCAAGAAGTCCAGAGGTCTGAGAGACGTACCCACCTGGATCCCACACTCTCCCTTTTAGATCATGCTCCAGGTAACCTGGATCAGAATTTCCTGCCAAATTCTCTGAATCCTTTCTTGGACCTACAGGGCTGCCCCTTCCCCAGTGTATCCTCATGAGAGCAAAGGGCGTTGCTGCTGTCTGTGTTCATAGGCTGGAGGGGAGGCAGCTGTGGGTAGCGCCGTAGCGTGTGGGTGCAGCCTGGACCTGGCCTAAACTGTCTGCATGTTGCACGCTCGGCCTCTTGTGAGTACGGATGGCTTTGATGCTATAAAGAGAAGATGGACAGCTTCATTTATGTTCTTGCTTTGGACCCACAGCTATGAGGAGCCAGCCTGAATCTCACACTGGACAAGTCATGTAATTTCTCCAAGGCTCAGTTTCCCCGGCTCGATGGACATGAGTTTGAGTCAGCTTCGGGAGTTGGTGATGGACAGGGAAGCCTGGCATGCTGCAGTCCTTGAGGTCTCAAAGAGTTGGACATGACTGAGTGACTGAACTGATAAAGGTCCTGAACTGAGTACTGAGCTGCCAGTACTGATAGCATTGCTTTTATGATGAAAAGTTATGTGTAAAAAAGCCACCTGCAGTGGGGAAAAGGGCAGTAAGCATGATCTTAATCTCTTTACCTTTCTCATATTCACTCATCTCTTCATTCTCACTGTCTTTTCCAAGTAGAAACTTATGCCTCTAGGAAAAATCATGCTTGGTTTTACTTTTAGAGATGTAAGGTAGGTAGATTTATTTTGGCTACAATAAAGATTCTCAGGGTGTCACAGCAACTGTATTGCCAGATCCCATTTCTATTTTATGTTTCAGTAATTCAGTTTCATTTTATTACTTGCTAGATCATTTCTGCAGTTTGCCCAAACCTTTGCTGTTTTGGACAGTAAACCAAATACCTCATTTTTAAAAAGTGTCCATGATATCAGTGTTAGTAGAGAGAATTCTTCTGTGAGTCCTTAATATCTGTTTTAAAAACAGGGAAAAAAAAATCTACAATGTCAATACAGACCCCATGGTTGTGAAACTTATATAAAATAAAGGAACTAGGAGAGGTAAAAAAAAAAAAAAGCCACCTGCACACTCAGTCCTGTCTGACTCTTTGTGACCCCCGCAGGCTTCTCTGTCCATGAGATTTTCCAGGCAAGAACACTGGAGCCAGTGGCCATTACCTCCTCCAGGTGATCTTCCCAATCCAGGGATCAAACCCACGTTTCTTGTGTCTCCTGCATTGGCAGGGGTAGTCTTTACCAGCTGAGCCACCAGGGAAGCCCCTCCAAAGGCACGTAAGTAGCTTTTACTAAAAGCTGCTTTTTTAGGACTATCATTTGTTTATAAAGCACACACTGACTACAGAGACAGCATGGTATACTCTACATCAGACAGAATTTTTAAAGGGAGACTTGCCTTCAGAAGTTCGATTATATGAGAGAAGAAAGATCAGTGCAACATAGGATCTCTACAAGGAGTCCTAGGATATAGTTTCTCCTCTCTAGAAAGCAGTGCCTGCCTCATAAGGTAGCCATGTTGTTTACATGAGATCATCATGCAGAACAGTTAGAACAGTCCTGAAGCATTTGGTGAACGTTAGCTATGAGAAGTATGACCGTTAGAGTAAAAAATGAGCCGTCACCCATGTCTAACTCGTTCATGTCTACATCTGATGAAAAGAGAGAAAAAGGTGACCGTGACATTGAGCCAGGGTGACTGGACACATTTATTGAATTCCAAGCGACAGACCTCCTTCTGCGTGGATGTTAGCTGTAGTTATGCAGTGCAGGCATGGTTACTTAGGTTTTTCCTTTACTTTTGTTTGGTTTTTCCATCCCCAGTGTGTTTAAGAAACCACAAAGGCAGAGAATACAAAGGCAGAGAATAAATTGCATGTGGGAGAAGAAAGCAGCATTGAATGTGTTCTGAAAGCACACAGGGAAGATGATAAGAAAATATTTGACACATTACACCCTTCAGAGATAGCTTATCAGAGACTGGGTCAGCTTCACTGGTTTCACAAAATGGTCTTCTTATGGGAAGTTTTCCAGGACCAGCCAATCCCGTGACCATTGTCTGTGGGTTTCAAGTTCAAGAGAGATCATTGTTTCCAAAGCATTATTTTTGAAGGTTTCCTCTCCTCCCCCCACCCACCCCGATCCCCCCGACCCCCCCTTCACTGGCAAAGAGTAGGAGGTAATCCAATCTATACATTGTTGTAAAGAAAGCAAATGAGCTTTGAGTTTCTACAGGAATGTGTCTGGCAGTTCCAACCTAAGGAACTGTCTGTTGCCTACATGAGTGACAGAGACTGAGGAGGGGAGAGGAGAGGATATCTCGTCAGGCATATGGTCAGAGTAAAAGTATGTGGTGGTGAGTAAATTTGAAAATTGAAAGTGAAGTTAGACCAAGAAGAACATCCATGTTAGGGTCCTAGTTGCTGAAAATTTCCAGTATCAGTGATGAGGAGTAATTTCATGTGGGGTTCCCTAGGAGCAGAGCCTGAGATAAGGATACAGTGCCTAGGACTTGAGGAAGAAGGGGTCTTAGGAGAAAGGGAGTGAGGGTATTGGTGGGTCAGTGAAGGCGTGGAGCCTGTGGGTGGTCTCATCTGGACCTGAGCTGCAGTCTCATCCCTTGCAGAGCCCTGAAGCATGAATTGTACCACAGTTGGTCCTACCCTGGGGCAAGGAAACTGGCCTTTATCTTAATGCTTATAACACTCATTGTCAGTCAGCCATTGGCTATCTCTCCATGGCTTCCATGAGCAGGGAGTATAAATTTCCAGGCAAAGTAGATCTGATTTGGCCAAGGGCAATTATCCAAATAAGGGGACAATTGCAAAATACCCACAGCAGTTGATGAATGGACACACCAGCCTGTTAAAAAGAGTAAGAGCGCAGAACCAAGAGTGCTGACCATGAGTATTGTGACAGGTGATTATATACGCGCTAATGCATGTGGATATGCGTGTATACAGCTTGGAGATTTAGGATTATGCTTACATAAGCATGTTTCCAGAAATCACAGATATATGTTGCAAACATGACTACATCTATTTTACATTTGGATTATCTTGGATCCAATTGTGAATATTAAAAAGATTTATGGAAGAACTGGGGTCTGTCAAGATTGTCAAATTCCTAGTCTGTAAAAAACTGTGTACCCTGGGTCAGTGTTTGGCCCTCGTTCTGTAAACCTTGGTACTTAATCCATAGCATTTTGCTCCATCTTCATACTGGGGAGCAATGACTGTCTTTAGAGTGGAGAGGGGGAGGTGATTTGCATTGAACCTTTAGAGGCAGGTTGTAGAAGAGATCCCTTCAGTGACTTGGTTAGAATTAGATGGAAAGAGAAAGAGGATCCTTTCTCTGGCTTTCCTAATACTTAATAAGGGAACCTCAGGATGCAAGTATTGGGCTGGCCAAAAATTCATTCAGGTATTTCCTTAACGCCTAATAGAAAATCCTGGACAAGCTTTTTGGCCAACCTAATAGTTTGGCTCCATTCCATCCCTACCCCTTGAGATGAGTTACTGAAGTTCCACCCACAGGACGGCTAGCAGCCTGTCCTTGGGTATGTGGTGACAGACAACTCCAATGTGAATGGAATCCCGTGTGTTCAGTGTGCCACAATTTCCAATTCTGCTGTCCAAGGAATGAGGTGTTCCCCAATACGGACAAACTGTCTTCATGTTTGCAGCTTCTTATTTGTCAGCTACTACTACTTTGTATATCAGAAGGAGGCAAATTAGCTGTAGCATTTGCCATGAACATGACAAATTTCATCATAAATAAACAAAGCTGCTAAAATACACATTTTGCATCTTATAGTAGAAGCCAGTATTGTTCTCCTTTCCCTATTTTAAGTGTATATATGACACCATGAACTAATTGTGGGGATTTTTATTGAAAAGGGAAAAAGCCAAGTTTATCTAACAGATTGCATTTAATTTTACCTTCAGAAATAAATTTAAGAAAATAAACATAATTTTTTTATTATTTGGAACTATTGGAATAGTAACAAGAGTAATAAAAAAGAAAACATTTGAGCAATAGTGTAGAAATTTTTAAAAATATTTTAGTATATTAAGAAGTTGTTTATCACAAATTGGCCCTATAAAATAGGTTGACAGGACATAGAGGAACCACAAAAATTTGGTCAGGCCATATAATCTTCACCTTCCGATTACATTAACATCCTAACTTTAATTCCTCCATTATGGATTTCATAATTTACTTAAATTATTTAAGTCTATTCATTAGATTATTTAATGAGCTTAAACTTTTGATTTTATTATGTGTTCTATTATTGGGTTGGCCAAAAAAGTTCTTCAGGTTTTTCTGTATTAGTTCTATTCCTGTTTGGGGCATAGATGTGTGGGGTGTTTTGACATGTTCATTTCAACAAATCAAAAACATAAATAAGGCATGATTTATATATCCCTATGTCACCCCCAAATGCCTTCTCCATCATCAATCAGTTACAAGTTGTAACCGTTTTGCTACCAGTACTGAAGAACCCAGGCTTCCAAGGTGGTTCTAGTGGTAAAAGAACTCGCCTGCCACTGCAGGAGACATAAGAGACACAGGTTCAAACCATAGGTGGGGAAGATTCCCTGGAGGTGGGCATGACAACCCACTCCAGTATTCTTGCCTGGAGAATCCTATGGAGAAAGGAGCCTGGCAGTCTACAGTCCATAGGGTCGCAAAGAGTCAGATACTGCTGAAGTGACTTAGCACTGAAGAACTCACGCCACTCAATTATCTTGGAAGATGAGGAAGTAGGGGAGACTGCTGGATCAGGCTTACAATATTATAGAACTGCTTCTGACTCTACTAAGTTGTGTGACTTGCTTTGGCCAGTAAGACAGTAGCAAGTGTGATGAAAGCAGAAATTACTTGAGCATTGAGGGTGGCTTTTTCCTGATGCTCTCTTGAACTTTGAGACCACCTAAGGGAAGAAGTGTGAGCTCTGCTGGAGGAAGAGAGATGCTTGGCTCAGCCATCCCTGTTGCCCCAGGCAACAGCCAGCCGACCCCTGGACATGTGAGTGGGGCCACCCCAGATCAACCAGCTCTGTCCCAGCTGACCACACGAACCAGCATGTCAGAGCCCAGAAACATCCATCGAGCTGGCCCAGACCAGAGCTATCAGTTGACCTACAAAGCAATGAGCTAAATAAATGGTGGTTGTTTTAAGTCTGTAAGTTTAGTTTGGGGCTGGTTTAGAGAAAACTGATATGGTCTTGAAAAGACACAAACCCATATTATTTCTAAGGTCATTTGGTATTTACACATTTTGATTTACCCTCGGGTTACTACAAAGAGGAAGTTTTAATTTTATAATACACTAAATGGGAAGTTCTGGAGTTTTCCATTTGCAGTTAGTTTATTCCTTAGGACTTAGCAAACCTGACAGTGCCCACTAGAGGTGAAACCTGCCAGAAAAGCCTGGGGTACCTGTGACGCCCCTCTCTGTGCTCAGCCAAGCTCCTACCCTCAGGTCTCTCAGCCCTCAGGGTGGTCTTTGGGAAGACAGAGGCTTCCCTGCTAGCACTCTCCATATCCCACCTGTGGAATAAGGGCCATGAGAGGGATTCGCATCAGACTCACTCTGCTCATCCATGTCTGCCACAGAACTCACACTGAGCTGGGCCCAGTTAGTGATGTGGCGTTACCAACAGCCAGGTCACTGCGAGAACCATGGCCTGGGAGGCAGAGCCCAGAACTCCAGCTTGAGAGTTGGTCTGGTACAAAGGAAACCAATTACCTAATGAAAGATTCCAGGTCCTTGATCCATCGGATGTGGGCTTTACCTGACCGACACAAGTATTGGCTTGTTAGCTAATACATTCCGCCTGGAAGAGTCATCAGGGAAACCCCCACCCTGACCTGGCTCTGCCCACGAAAATTCCTGACACACACCCACTGCCGAACAATGGAGCACAGCTTGCAAACAGAGGAACTTTGCCATTAAGCCACTGGGTCCCGGCACCTACTCCTAAGATTTTCTTTGCAGATGAAAATGATTTGAACAGTACAAGGTACATGAAGAGGAGAACCAGGAAACCTGGGTTCTTCTTGCCTGACCTCTGCCAAATACTGGCTCTGCAGCTGGCCAGGCAGCGTCCTTTAGATCAACCGTAATGTAAGAAAGCTTAGCTCTGTCATTGCTTCGGCTCACCGAGAGCAGAGTGTACGTTTCAGTGGCCTTGGACTTTTAACTGAGTACTGATGAGGGTAGCCTTTCAGGTGAATCCTTGAATAGAGTTCAGCAAGAGGTCTGAGATCAGAGACAGTTGGAAAGAAAGACATTTTTCGAAAAGTTTTAAACTCTGACAATGTAACAGCTGGTACCAAACTTACGGGCTGTAGTTCATAGGAATGTAGGATACCGGATGAAGCAGACTGTTGTCTCCATGTTGAACAGTTCTGTCTTGGCATTGCAACGGTGCTGCCTCCTAGTTTCCCTTTTACCTTACTGGCCACATCTCCAACTCCTTCCTCCCCCATCTAACCCTTAATATGAGGGACCAGTTTTGGCTTTTTTGTCTTCTTTTGGTCTATACTATATTCCTAGATAAGTGGCTTCAACCTTGGCTGCACCCCAGGATATGAGAAAACTCTAAAAAAAATCCCAGTATTTGGTCCACACCTCAAGAGATGGGACTCAGGCATCCATATTTTAAAAAAATTCACCTAGTGATTTCAATATACAACTAAATTTGAGAACAGTGTCCTAGGTCAGTGCTTCTCAGTGTGTGGTCTTTGCATCAGCAACATCAGCATCACTTAGACACTTGTTAAAAATGTACATTTTCACATCCTTCTCCAGACTTATTGAATCAGAAACTCTGGGGTGGGAATCCTGCCATCTATAGTTTAAAGAAACCTCCCGCTGATTATGACCTTCACAACCACTTTTGTGTTGTCTAGTTGCTAAGTTATGTCTGACTCTTCAAGACTCCATGGACTGTAGCCTGCCAGGCTCTGCTGTCCGTGGGATTTCCCAGGCAAGAATGCTGGAGTGGGTTGCTATTTCCTTCTCCAGGGGATCTTCCCGACCCAGGGATGGAACCCGTGTCTCCTGCCTCAGCAGGTAGATTTTTTTTTAAACCACAGAGTCACCAGGGAAGCCCATATTCATAATAACCACTGTTCTGTATCTGATGTAACCTGGGATTTCTCAGTCTTGATATTCAGGAAAACTCTTTGTGGAGTGTGCTGTGCCCTGTGTCCCAGGCCTCTGCCTTCTGCATGTCAGTGTCACCCTCCCCCCAGTAGTGACAATGTGAGTATCCCCAGATGGTGCCAAATCACCAAGGGTAAAATCTCCCCCTGTCAAGACCACCTTTCTAGATGAACATTTATGAAATGGTCTTCAAATTTGGCAGCACTTTGGAATCACCTGGGGGAGCTTTAAAAACTACTGATGCTTAGTACAACCATAGAGATTCTGATTGAATTGATCTATGACATAGCTTGGGTATCAAAAGTTTTTCAAAGTTCACCATGTGAATTAATCCAAGATACAACTAAGACTGGGGCTTCCCTGGTAGCTCAGCTGGTAAAGAATCCACCTGCAATGCAGGAGACCCTATTCTATTCCTGGGTCAGGAAGTTCCCCTGGAGAAAGGATAGGCTACCCACTCCAGTATTCTTGGGCTTCCCTGGTGGTTCAGATGGAAAAGAATCCGTCAGCAATGCTGGAGACCTGGGTTTGATCCCTGGGTTAGGAAGATCCCCCAGAGGAGGGCATGGCAACCCACTCCAGTATTCTTGCCTGGAGAATCCTCATGGATAGAGGAGCCTGGCGGGCAGTCCATGAGGTCACAAAAGAGTCACACGCAAGTTAGTGACTAAGGAACAACAACAACAACAAAATTAGTCAAACACTCCTAATTTTATACAATGATGATAGAAAGGCCTGTTGTTTACACATTTCCATAGTCTATTGTGCCATCTCAACGTCAATTCAATTGACCTTTCATTTTCAGGATAATATTATCCTCATCAGAACTTCACACGATGGGGAATGTGCCTCTTTAGTTTTTCTACCTTCAAACTCTTACTTTCTCTGATCTAAATTTTGACAGATTTATCACCTATTTAGAAAAAACAAAAAACGCTTTCATTGATTGCTTATTTTTCTATGGATAAAGAAACCTAGAAGCGAAGACTCTTGGTACGTTCACGTAAATGACTTTGGCAGTGTTGTCTTCCAGGAGGTAAGTTCCATGCTGTTCTGACACCAGCACACTCCTCATGGACCCTGTAAATATGCTCTCTTCTTTGTCTGGATTCTCATTACTTGACTATAGCAGTATTTATCAGTACATCCGCAAGAGGTAATACAAACCAACCTTTGTTAATATTGAATCCTTAATATTTCTATTCTTTTTTAACTTCTCAACTAAACCATTAGGTTCTTAAGGGAAAACTGATCTTGTCCTGCAAGATCAGTTTCTTTCTTACTGTTAAAACTTGTATTTTTAAGCAATTTGACATTTGTAGAAAATTTGCAAAAACACTACGAAACTTTTCCATAAGCTCTTCAACCAAATGTTTGTATATGTACATACCTGTCTGTGTCTCCTTCCATGTATATATATATGTGACTGTGTCTGAATACAGTTTTCTGAACTGTTTGAAAGTAAGTTGCAATTTTGTAGTAATTTAGTCGTTAAGTTGTGTCTGACTCTTGCGACCCCATGGACTGTAGCCCGCCAGGCTCCTCTGTCCATGGGATTCTCCAGGCAAGAATACTGGAGTGGGTTGCCATTTCCTTCTCCAGGTAAGTTGCAAACATGATGTCTATTTCACTCTTAAACACTCTATTGGGTAGTTCCTAAAATCAAGGACTTTTCTCTTACATAACCATAGAACAGTGATCAAATTCAGAATATTGAGAGTGATAGAGATCTGTTCTCTACTCTACAAACTTTATTCCAATTTCACCTATTAGCCCACTCATTTTTTCATAGCAAAAGAAGGAGAAATATGGCCCAGTTTCCCATCCAGGGTCATTGGATACATCTATTAATAGTTGCCATACCTCTTAGGTTTCCTTTAATCTGAAATAATGCTTTAGTCTTTCTGGAGTTTTATATCTTGACATTTTTATATTATAAGCCAGTCATTTTGTGGAATGTCCACCAACTTGAATTTTTCTGAAGTCTCCTCTTGATTAAATTCAAGGTATACATTTTAGGGGGCAATATTACCACAGGAGTGCTGATAAATCCTTCTCAATGCATCATATTAGAAGGCACTTGATTTCCAGTTCTCTGTTAGTGGCAGTATTAATTTTGGTCACTTGCCTAAGATGGTATTTGCTGGTCTTATTAAAGATACTATTTTTCCCCTTTGTAGTTAAATATCTCATAGGGAGATACTTAGTGACAATGTAAATATCTTTTTTCTCCTTGGAGATAATTTCAGACTTACAGAAAAATTGCAAAAGCCACACAGAGTTCAATATGCCCTAAATCCAGCTTCTTCTTACAACTTATAGAAATAAGTTTGCAATGGTCAAAATCAGGAAATTAACATTAATACAACATTCTTAGCTAAACTTAGAAATCCATCTCCCACCCCCACTCTTTTTTATTTTTTCTGTCCCAGGTTCCAATCCAGGGCCTCTCACATTGTTGATATTTGTTCTGTCTTAGTCTCCTCTGAACTATGGATGTTCCTCAGTGTTTCCTTGTCTTTCCTGACTTTGACATTTGAAATAGGGCTGATTATATTTTTTTCAGGTTCATTCTCAGGTGGAGTTTTTCTATTATATTCTTCTGACGAGGCTGTTACATATGCATTTGTGGGAAAACATGCCACAAAACTGTTGTGTTTGCTCAGTGCATAATATTGGGGAACATCATGTTGAGATGTCCTATTGAAGGTGATTTAACCTTGATCACTCAATCAAGGAGGTTTCTGTTGGATCTATCTCTGTAAAATTAATCTTTTTCTATTGTAACTGATCAATATCTGGAGAGAGATACCTGAAAACAATGCAAATATATTGTTTCTCCTTGAAATTCCCCATTGATTTTAGCCATTGGTAGATTTTACCTGAAACAGTTATTACCGTGGTCTTTGCCTAGTGGTGATTTTGCCTCACATATTGTTTTCCAACAAATTAGTGTTAAAACCTTTTGATGATTCTTGACAAGAACAATGATTACTATGGTGATTGTCAGATGGTGTATACTAAATTGCCAGTCTTGTTTCTTATCGTTGAACATGAACTTCTCAGGAGCATAAACTAAAACTGGTGAATTTCTATTGCCAGCTGTGAACCTGCTGATTGTACTTTGTGCAATCCTAACCTTAAATTTTAGTAATGCTCCAAATTCTCCAAGCCAGGCTTCAGCAATATGTGAACCGTGAACATCCAGATGTTCAAGCTGGTTTTAGAAAAGGCAGAGGAACCAGAGATCAAGTTGCCAACATCCGCTGGATCATCGAAAAAGCAAGAGAGTTCCAGAAAAACATCTATTTCTGCTTTATTGACTATGCCAAAGCCTGTGACTGTGTGAATCACTATAAACTGTGGAAAATTCTGAAAGAGATGGGAATACCAGACCACCTGACCTGCCCTCTGAGAAATCTGTATGCAGGTCAAGAAGCAGCAGTTAGAACTGGACAGGGAACAACAGACTGGTTCCAAATGGGAAAAGGAGTACGTCAAGGCTGCATATTGTCACCCTGCTTATTTAACTTCTATGCAGAGTACACCATGAGAAACGCTGGGTTGGATGAAGCACAACCTGGAATCAAGATTTCTGGGAGAAATATCAATAAGCTCAGATATGCAGATAACACCACTCTTATGGCAGAAAGTGAAGAGGAACTAAACAGCCTCTTGATGAAAGTGAAAGAGGAGAGTGAAAAACTTGGCTTAAAGCTCAACATTCAGGAAACTAAGATCGTCACATCTGGTCCCATCACTTCATGGCAAATAAATGGGGAAATGGTAGAAACAGTGTCAGACTTTATTTTTCTGGGCTCCAAAATCACTGCAGATGGTGATAGTAGCCATGAAATTAAAAGATGCTTACTCCTTGGAAGGAAAGTTATGACCAACCTAGATAGCATATTAAAAAGCAGAGACATTACTTTGGCAACAAAGGTCCATCTAGTCAAGGCTATGGTTTTTCCAGTGGTCATGTATGGATGTGAGAGTTGGACTGTGAAGAAAGCTGAGCACCAAATAATTGATGCTGTGGTGTTGGAGAAGACTCTTGAGAGTCCCTTGGACTGCAAGGAGATCCAGCCAGTCCCTCCTAAAGGAGATCAGTCCTGGGTGTTCATTGGAAGGACTGATGTTGAAGCTGAAGCTTCAATACTTTGGCCACCTGATGCAAAGAGCTGACTCATTGGAAAAGACCCTGATGCTGGGAAGGATTGTGGGCAGGAGGAGAAAGGGATGATAGAGGATGAGATGGCTGGATGGCATCACTGACTTAATGGACATGAGTTTGGGTAAACTCTGGGAGTTGGTGGTGTATAGGGAGACCTGGCGTGCTGCAGTTCATGGGGTTGCAAAGACTCAGACACGACTGAGCGACTGAACTGAACTGAACCTTAGGTTCTATTTCTAGATGGTATTGAAACCAGAGTTGCTTTGGAAAGAACTGTAACCTCAGAGAAATTATTAAGATAATTCTATGGGGCTATTTCATATCTTTGTAATTTAGGAAGTGGTTCTCACCTTAATTGGAATAATAGTAGTAATCACTGACTTTTGTTTAGTACCTTATAATTTTAAAAGCAGTACTTAAAACACTTTGAAAAAAATTATTTGGTATGTCCATAGGCCAGATTTGGCCTACTGGCACATGTAAATCTCTTTTAATAGATAATTTTTTCTATTTTCTAAATCTTCTTTTGCGGGGGCAGGGGTGCGGGGTGGTCTGAGTAATGAACACTAGCTTACTATGACAAACATTGTCAACACCTCAATCTCAGCAGCTTAACACAATAATTGTTTTTTGTATAGAACGTACAATGTAGATGTTCCTGATCAGTATAAGGATTGCTCAGGGAACCAGGTTTCCTCTCTCCTATGGCCTCTTAGTTCTTGGCTAGATTCTCTGCCTTTGGATGACAGAAGTAAGAAGAACTCTGGAGAATTCCTTGGTTCTTTTGTCCAGGCTAGAAATGGCCTCTCACACTTCTGCTTGCTTTCCATCAGGTAGAACTTGGCCACATGGCCATTCTTACAGCAAGGGAGGTGGGGAAGTTACATATGCTCAGGAGGTGGAAGAAATAGCTTTGCTGAAAAGAGCAGTTTCTGTCGTAGTGTTGATTCTTGGATTATCACATGTCACTATGAAGCCCAGAGCTCAACCCAGAGATGAGTCATCAGAGTGTGCTGCACTGAATACATCTACTGTGTGGAGCCCCCTGCCTCAGTGATAGAAATAAAGCTTCCTGATGATTTAATTACAGCTATCTTTCCAGCAACATTTTAATTTCCTATTATAGCTCTATTCCCCTTGAATGCGTTATCTCTACCTTTTCACTTCAAAAAAGTTAAAAATCAACAGTCCCTCAAGTTACATAGTCAACCCACACATTCAGGAAAGAGTCACTGATTACTCTTAAACTCCAAGCCAGCAGAGAATAAGTCAGAAGAGCTGAAGGAATCAGTGCATCTCTAAGGTAATACCACAGAGCCAGCAGAAGTAGAGAGAGCAGTTTTTGGGGAAAATCCTCTCTTTTGCCCAGTTTCTACCAGAAAATAAATGCCAAAGTCAAAACACTTTGAATCCCTCCATTTGATGGAGATGGTATGATTTTTCAAATAATTATTTTTAAAAGCTCATTAGCAACAGCATGACAAATTTATCCCATGTTGTCAAGAGCAGAATGGCTATATCTAAATTCATATTTTCTTCAAGTTAAATATCTATACTACCATCCACAAAGTCAAGAAATACTGATCACTTCTATCATATATTGAAAGAAGTCAATAGCCCCAGCATTGGGAACAGTGACTTCTCACTATTCATTAGAGAAAGCAATGGAAGGTGGGGGTTGGCGTGGGGGTGACTTTTTGCATAAATCTGGATTCTTCATTGTAAAGGAGTGGGGTTCTCCCTGGGAATTGCATAAATTTTCACCAAGAGCAGCTCAAGAAAATGAATAAATCTAGCTCAGTAAGGATGTTCTTTATCAGAAAAGAGTCATTCCAAATTCCGTAATCTTGGTAGACTTAGCTCTTTGTGAGTCAGAAGTATGTTAAGGTATTGTGACAAAGAAAGTATTTTCAGCTGAACACAATTCCCTCTGATTGATCCTGGCTGCAAAGGTTTCTAACAGCAGAACATTATGGAAAAGTTGGCATTGTCACCCCCACTGTCTGGACGGGCAGAGACACACTGAGCATGCACTTTTCTCTTGTGAGGCATTCAGCATTGTCCTGCTATTAAGAAGAAGAAATCGGGCCCTCCAGTTCTGTCTAATCTACATCCAGTTCTGTAATTGATATGAAGCGTGAGGTTTACAGTGGGGTCAACTGCCACATGACCTCACAGCTTCCACTGAATCATGTCATCACACTGCCCTTTCTTCTTATTATTATTTATTGTTCCTTGAACTCAGCAAGCAAAAGTGGCTCATACAATAACTCTGGTGGTGCCAAAACAAATAGACACACTCCTGCCCCAGCCGCTTAGGGTTTGGTGACACAAATAATACTGTGTAAATGAAAAATGCAGAACAAATGAAGAATGGAAAGTGTGGGTGTCTCCTCTGTTCTGTTTCTTATGCAATCAACTCCATTCTCTTGGACTCAAAGAAGAAAAGCATACTGGAAATTTATATCTCCGTTTCTGAATAATTGCTTGAAAAACAGAAGATTTGGGTATTTCAATAACTCTTTGAAAAAGTATTTTTTAAATTCCACAGATTTAGAAATAATTCAACCTAATTTAGGGGATAGTTCTTGAAAAGAGAGTATTACTATGACTATTGTAAAATCTGTGAGTATAATCTCTTTTCCTGCCTTTCTTAAAAAAAAAAAAAGATTACCTGCTATTAGAGCCTCCTCTGATATCCACTTTTATTTGTCTATTTCTCTGGCTATGCGATGCAGCCTGGTGTTCCCTGAGCAGGCATTGAAACTGTGCCCCCTGCAGTGGAAGCATGAAGTCTTAACCAGTGGACCACCAGAGAAATCCCTCTTATCTATTTTTAAAATATCTTATGTCCATCCCTTTGCCCAGTTTGTGGGCATTTACTGTTGTTTTTCTGTTCAGTATCTTTTCTCTCTTCTGGTAACAGTATTCTTACATTCCTAGAAGAACTTTCTTCTCCACAGTCAGGTCCTGTGGTTTATTTATTTATTTTTTAAAAGATTTTTATTTTTGAAAGTGAGAGTGAAATTCACTCAGTTGACTCTTTGCGACCCCAAGGACTGTCCATGGAATTCTCCAGGCTAGAATACTGGAGTGGGTGGCCTTGCCCTCCTCCAGGGGATCTTCCCAACCCAGCGATCAAACCCAGGTCTCCTGCATTGCAGGTGGATTCTTTACCAGCTGAGCCACAAGGGCAGTGGGCCATTCTTAGTCTTTATTAGGTTTGGTACAATAGTGTTTCTGCTTTGTTTTAATTTTTGTCCATGAGGCATGTGAGATCTTAGTTCCCCACCCAGCGATTGAACCCATACCCCCTTCACTGGATAGCAGTCTTAACCACTGGACACCAGGGAAGTCACAGGCCCTGTGGTTTAAATAGAGTTGAGTCTACCCCAATATCCCACAGTGTTCACATGACCCAGGCTCATCAGGGATGATCATGTGACCCACACCTATCGAATCCTAGTACATCCTGCACTTTTGGGGATGTGGAGCAAGTAATAAGAGCAAAGCAGTACAGAAGGTCTTATCTGTCAGCCTTATGCAGAGGGCAAGAAAATGTTCTGGAACCATCATGCGCCATTTTGCCATTTTGGGTTGTGGTGGCAGAGTCAGTTTTGAAGGGAATCTGCCAAGAAAGTCTATGATTCCAGAATGTTCTGTGGACATCACTTGAGTTCCTAGAGGTACTAGTTCCTGAAACCAGTCATTGCTATTGAATCAACATAAATTTTTACTTTTTTAAATGCCAGTTGAGTTGGGCTTGCTGTCAACTTGCCAGAAGGGTTTGGAAGAACTTGTCTCCATTGGAAACACTCCAGCATATTCATTTGTGAAAAGATCATAAACTAGAATCACAGCAGTGTTTCTTCTATAGCTCTCTGTATTTCCCCTATTATCATTACTAATTTTGGGGGTATCTTCGTTGGTATTTTCATACAAAGTAAATGCTGTATAAATCTCTCAATGCATTATTGTCCACATCCTGAGCATAAAAGAACTTGTCAGCTGTGCTTTAGGTTATTAGCTCACCTTTGTTAGGGCTACAGGTTAAATTATATGTTGACAAAGTCTTTCCCTCATGACTGTACTCTGGCCGAATCTTGTCTCCAGAGAGAGGAAATGTTTCTGTCACTCTCCCTCTTCCTGAGGAAGCATGTCCCCAGCCTTGCAAAGTCATCACGCCTGAAAAAATCACCACCAGGCTGTGATAACACACAGATCCTTCCCAGGTTGCTAATTATGTTCTCCCTTCCCCCTGTTAAAGCCACTCACCTCTGCAATGTCCCCGCCTCTGAGTAATTGGCTTTTCCTAAAACAAGCATACACACTATGCACTATAAAGGCAAAGTCAGGCAAACTTCAGACAAAAATAAGGAAAATGAAGAGAGGTGCTGCTTTATGTTCAATTATTTATAACACGAAAGCTTTTATTACTTCTTACTTTGTTTATCCTTCGTTTGACTCACTTTCTGAGGTGATGTGGTGTAGCTCCTATAATCTTGTCCTGAATCCTGGCTCCTCTGTACATCAGTTATGTAATCTTGGGCAAATAACTTAAACTCTATGTTCTCTGTTCTATCTGTGGGAAAAAAAATTAACAATACATTCCTTGTGATAACATTGTCAGAATCAAATGGGATAATACATATAGAGTATTTAGGACAGTATGCAGTAGGCATTCGAGATGAGCTGCCTTTAGTGGCTGGATCGTTTCTCTCGTCCTCCTGCCCCCAGAACTGCCCTGCCCAGTGCTCCAGCCTAGACTGGTCCTCTTGCTCACTAGAACAGGCAGCTCTTTACAGAGTATAATTTTAGGTACCTTGAAAATATTTTGTTTGTACTAAAATATTTATCTTTCTGCCTTTGTTGAAATCCCTCTTATAAGTTCATTCTGTGTTGAATGTTGAAGGCCCCTATTAAAATATAAAAGCACTGGTCCTTCTACATGTTTAATTTATCTACTGATGCCTAGCAGAGATCAGATTCTGGGGGCAGGTAAAACAGGATGGGTCAGTGGAAGAAAGGCCCAGGCACTGCTGTGTTTTGTCTCGGACTTCAGAACTTTGGGAAAGAGAAGAACCAAGAAAGAAAAGAGGGTCCTGCCTGGCCAGCCAGAGAGCCAGCATCAAGTGGTGAATGGTGGGTACAGGATGTCAGGGGAGGGCTCCATCACCTCTTTGTCGGATGCTACAGTGGGGGGCTCCAGCTGACACCTAAACTGGATGGCATAAAGCTACTCCAGGCCACAATGAGAGCTCAGGCAATAGTCAGCAGTCAGAACAGAGCCTGGTCCACTTTGAAGTCAGAAGGATTTAAAACAGGGAAGTAGATACACAGTTGATGGAAAATCTGAGATGCCACCAGATGCTGATGAAGAAATGGTGAACTTAGGAAAAGCAGAAAGCTATGAAAAACCTCTGGGGCTAGAAGTACAAGGGAGAGGTGAGGTCCCTAAAACTGGGGGCTAAGGCCTCAAGCAAAGGCTAGAACCTCATGGGGCCTCCCTGGCAGCATCTGAAGCCACAGAGAAGACCCTGAGACACAGTCTACAGAACAGAAGGAGGGAGGGTAGCCTGGCGTCTTCCTTTCTTCTGTCCTCTGACCTCCTGCAGGTCTCCCTGTGGGTGAACCTTGCTGGAAGCGAGTTGGTTACAGGAACCTGAAGAACAGAGCCTGCAGGACTGTTATCCATGGTGTGTAGGGCAGCTTGGGAGATGGGGTGAAGGATGATCTAAGAGCGATCAAATGATGGGCATGGTGCTCAGAAGAGGGAGGAAAACTACTTTCCTATGGCCAAGCAAGAAGGTGACTCTGAGGAATGTGAACTGTCAAATGTCTTCTTTATGTCTGCCATGCACGCCAGGGATTTTGGCTTGGTTTGTAGGTCTGGGCTTAGATATAGAATATTATGCACTTCAGTTTTTCTCAAAGGGGAGTCTTGTGGAGTCTGGAGTAGAAACAGATGTACTGCTAATTCAATATGCTAATTCTTGGGCTTCACACCAGCTTTTCAAAGTACATTTCCCTTACTATGGGGCCCCCTGGTTTACCCATTTCTCTCTGTTGTTTGTGAGGTTTGTGTTTAGTAAACCTTTTGAATTTAAAACTAGAGCAGTCACTCCTTGGATGAACTTTACTTTGCTTCTTCTCCTTCCTGAGTGATGGGTGATGCTGTCCTCACGAAGTTGTAGTCTATGGGTCTGTTCAATATCCACCCAAAAGTTCTGCCCAGGACTTAGATCATGGATGAGAAATGTCTCTTTTCCAAAGATTGATGGTTTAACTTGAGAGAAGGGCAACAAATTCTCAAGCATGTTAACAAAATCTCCCATCTCAGCAACAGGGTTGCATGATTGAAAAAGTTAGAAATAGAAACCAGAGGAATTCCTTAGAGCAAGAGGTCAAGGAGATAGACTTCCCAGCTAGACTGCAAAGCATGCTGCTCATGGTTCCCGGGAAGCCGTTTCAGGCATTGGAAGCCAATTGCTTGGCATTTCCTGTAATGTTCTCAATAGTTGATTTCCTTTTCTCCAACTAGTGTTGTGCTGGTGCTCATTAACGAGTATATGCCCGAACAAAGATGCTTGGGTTAAGTATTCTTTTGGTGCACAAGATAACACTTGCATTTCTCTGACCCTGCTTTCCATCTTCAAAAGGAGGATAGTACTGTGCTTCCTTCATAGTGTACTTGGGAGATCACCTACATTAATGGAAGACTGATTTATTTATTGGGTGCTCCAACATACTAGGTCACATGTTAGAAATGTAAAGATAGCATTCTTGCATTTGAGGACATCACAATCTCTAAAAAGAGACTTGGTGTGTGAAAGCATTTCCAGTGCTCTATTGAGTTGAAAGCTTTTATTTAAAGTGCTATGATAAAATCGGTTGCCACAACTGTTTTTAAGATAGGTCAGTACTAGTTTTATATTTATGGGATTTGAAGGACTGATTTGGAAAGTCACCTTCTTAAATCTCAGGACCTCCTGAGATGCATCATCAATGCCCAGGGGTGCTACTGGCAGGTCTAAGCTTTCACTAAGGGGAATAAAAATAAAAAGTAAGCAAGAGAAGGATGATTAACGTAGGAAAATCAAAGAGTGGAATGAAAAGGCAGGAGGAACAATGTATAGCTGCTAATGTCTGCCTGCAGCTACCCCTAAGGCACCTGCCTGCCAAATGACTGGTCCTGCTTTTCTCTTTATAAAGCACTTAAACAGCCAGGGATAATGTAAATGTGAGCAAAAATCTGCTTTTAAGAGAAAACAAAAACTTGCCTTTCATGTTTTAAGATTTATTTATCTTTCCTTATAAATTATTACACACATTTTGTTTCCTTTGTTTGATTGTATTCTACTTCTGAGAGTAATGAGAATCTTTTTTACATCCTTTCAACTGGGATTTGCCTGAGTACTGTGCCTTTCTTTGAATATTGACCTAAGGCTTTTTTTTTTTTTTTTTTTTTACCTTAACACAGTTATTTACAAAAACTTTAGCTGCATCAGAATCACCTGGAGGGTTTGCTAAAACAGAGTTGTCCAAACTACAAATCTGGAGTTTCTGATTTTGTTTCTGCTCTGTGGGATGGGGCTCAAGAACTAGCAGTTTAGCAAATTCCCAGGTGCTGCTGAAGCTGCTGGTTGGGTGTGGGAGGAACTTCTTTAACATCTCAATAATGTGATTGTATATTTCCTCCCTGGGGCCTCTCTTTTCCTGAGTTTGGTGGTCTCTCTTCTTCCTATAGAAATAATTCATTGTAGAACATTGTAATAGAATCTGAGATGTTGACTCTAAGTCTATGGGCTTTTGTGCCTTTCTTGTGCTAAAGTTTACATCCCAAATAGTCAGGGATTTCCTTGAATGAATGATTCTGTATGCATGAGGGAAATTCTTTGCTTTAAACAGAAAAGTATATGCTTCCAGTATCCAACCTGTTAGTTCTAAAATGGAAATGTGACTTTGGCAAGCACGGGTTGACTTTGATTTTGCACTCAATTCAGTCACAGGAATATCATGAAGCATCATGTCTGGTGTTTAAGAGTGACCCCACCAGTGTTGATATTATTCCTGCTTTGGCTCATATGAGAAGGTCTGGCAAGAGAAAGAGATTTCAATGGTAGATCATTGGTTGTGGGTTTTGGACCAAGTTAAGTTACCCTTGAGCTGTGTCTCTGGCCAAGTCCACTGTCTTGCCTCCTGAGTGGTGATATGGGAAAAATGACCATCTCCACACTCATGGAGTGGCTGGGAGTTTCAGGGGCTGCCAAGCATGGAAAGTGCTCATGGATCCATCAGCTGCTTCTCATTAGACTCTGGTTTGCTTTCTTTTCCTGCTGGGCAACACTGTCTGGGGATGTCACTTTCTGGTCTAAGCTTTGGAGGTGGTGACAGATTGCTGTGCCACATTGAATGGAAAATGTCCTGTCTGGGGGATCTTCTCAAGATAAGGAGTCATCATATTATAAGGAAAGTTTTCCCACAACTCTTGAAATAGTATCAAAGCCGTTATTTTCATGAGTTGAACTGACAACATGGTGGGTGAGCTGTCAAAATCCCCAACCTCAAGAGCAACAATTTCTTGACTTTGATGGAGAAGCAGATTTGGGGAAAGGAAAGAAATAGAGTCAAATTTTCTCTACTGCTCTGTAGGGTCTTCAGCAGTAGTTTGCGCATCAGTTTTTTTTAGATTAGATGGACCCGAAGTTACTAAAGGGGAATTATAGTAGATTATGCCAAATTAGATGTCTCCTGGTATTGGAATGTAATTTTTTTAAAAAAAATATGATCTTTTTATTAGAGCATAATTCACACATAGAAAAATACACATAGCATGAATATACAGCTTAATGAATTTTTAAAAACTAACACACTCATGCAACCAACAGTCAAGTCAGGTCAAGGAGCAACATCACCAAGATCCCAGACTTTCTTTAAGTTCTCCTCCAATCACTACTGTCCCTCCCCTCAAAGACAAGCACTATCCTGACTTTTAGCACCAGACTAATAGTGTCTGTGTTTTTATTTGATATAGACAGACTCATAGAGGATGTAGTCTTTTGTGTCTGGTTTTACTCAACACGTTTGCAATGTCATATGTGTGGCTTGAAATTCATTCATTTAAAGTACTATACAGTATTCTATTGTATAAATTGTTATTGTTTAGTCACTAAGTCATGTCCAACCCTTTGTGACCCCATGGGCCATAGCTCCCTAGGCCCCTCTGTCTATGAGATTTCCCAGGCAAGAGTACTAGAGTGGATTGCCATTTCCTTCTCCAGGGGATCTTCTCAACCCAGGAATTGAACCCATGTCTCCTGCATTGGCAGGTGAATTCTTTACTGCTAAGCCACCTTAAATCAAATATCATGGAGATTTTGGGTATTCTTAGTTTTGGTTATTATGAATAATGCTGCTATGAACACTCCTACACAAGCCTGTGGTGAATACATGCATGAGTGTTGTTGAAGTGTAATTGTTGTGTTTTCAGATGAACATGGATTCCTCTTTAGCAAATATTGCCAAGCAGTTCTCCAAAGTGGTTGTACTGCTGACATGCCAACTAGCAGTATGGAAGAACTGATCTGCCACATCCTTGCCAAAACTTAATTTTGACTGTGGTTTTATTTCAGCCATTAGAATATGCATGAAAACAAATAGACAAGCAAAACAGAACACAACAAAAAGCAACAACATGAATTCAGTACAGACATCCCCCTGCCCCAATACTGGTGTTTAATTGTATAATAAGGAAACTATTCTTTCATTGTATAATAAGGAAACGCTACATGATGGTTCATTTGACCTCTGTGCAAAGGACTTGAGTCAATTTATATTAATGTCAAGGGAAGCATCTGAGTGAAGACTGAATATTTCAGTATAGGAAATACTCTATGCTTTCACTGCTGCAGATCATAAAATTCATTTTTAGGGCAGATCAACCTGGAAATTCTTTACCTACAAAGACCAGAGGGTGTAAATCTCTTCAACTTCCAGAATAGAGAATGTGTACATGCATTTTAGAGACAGAAAAAGCCCAAGCCCCACAAAAGCATACAACAGAGTCCATAACATTGCAGTATCTGAGGTGACATTCTATGATATGGAGGGCTAGTGGCTGGAAATTTATAATGAATATTGTAAGAATTAAAATCAATAGCAGTGATTACATATACAAAGAGCAGTAACAAGAACCCGGGATATTCAGTTAATGGTTTTGGGTGCGTTTGTTTGTATGTGTGTACATGAAGCATGAACTTTGAGAATTGCAGACAGCTATGTCTCTGCAATCAGTATTAACCACTGAATGCAAATAACTGATCATTCTAGTGAGATAGATGTAGGGTAAACAGAAAAAACAAATCAAAAGATAACAGAGAAAACAGTATTCAAACTTTCCCAAGACAGAGCATTTTTTCTTAGGTATGGCTGATTAAATATTTCACAAATTCTCCATTGAGATATTGAATAACATGGCATAATTAATTTTATTTTTATCATATTTTATTATAATTAATTTTCAGTTTCCTGAAACCTCATTTGTCTATGGGAACTAAGGAAGTAACAACTCAATCTCACTGTCACTGTGTCAGTTTTTTAGTTCCACAATAATGCTGAATAACAATCACAAAGCCTAGTCACATAAAGCAATAAACATTTAGTTAGCTGCTTATAAGTTTGTAGGGTTCAGATGATTTGCACTAGACTTGGCAGATTATACAGAGGACTTAAGTCAATTTATATTAACTCCAAGGGAAGCTTGGCTCAGTGGTAAAGAATATGCCTGCCATTGGAGGAGATGCAGGTGATGTGGGGGTCTGTCCCTGGGTTGGGAAATCCCCTGGAGGAGGAAATGGCAATCTGTTCCAGTATTGGCAAATGGAAATCTGCTTCCCTGCCTGGGAAATCCCTTGGACAAAGGAGCCTGGCCAGCTACAGTCCGTGGGGTTGAGAAAAGTTGGATACAACTGAGCAACTGAGCACGCAGGCAAGGGAAGCTGCATCTGAATATTTTAGTATAGGAAATATTCTAGGCTTTCACTGCTATACATCATACAATTCTTCTTTAGGGCAGATCAACCTGGAAATTCTTCTTTACCTACTAAGATCAGAGGGTGTAAATCTCTTCAACTCCCAGAACATAGAATGTATGCTGGCATTTTAGAGAGAGAAGGAGCCCCAGACCCACAAAGGGCTGGACTTCTTTGTGTTTCTGTGGTCCTATTTGGCTTAGTTGGTGACTCCAGTGATCTTGGCTGGACTTGGGTGCCTCTATGAGGGTCGGCTCATCTAACTGAGATGACTGTCAGCAACTTGGCCCCACCCAACACTCAGTGAGATACAACCACAAACTCAGTGGCTTAAAACTATACATGCTTATTATCTCACAGCTTCTGTGGGTTATGAATCAGTATAGTTTAGTCATGATCTCTGCTTTAGGGTCTACCAGATGCAGTCATAGTGCTGCTAGGTTGTGTTTTTATCTGGAGGCTTGACGGGGTAAGAGCATACTTCAGACTCACTCAGTCTTTGGCAGGACTCAATTCCTATCAGCTGTAGAAGTAAGGCCCTTAGTTCCTAAAGACTTCCCTCTTATTTGCCTGCCCCGTGAATCTCTGCATTGCACACATTTCTGCTTCCTTCTTCAAGGCCAGCAGGTGGGCAAGAGTAACTCTGCTGAGATGGAGTCTTGTATGACTAATGCAGTCATGTCAGTGACATTCCATCATCTTTACCACATTCTGTTGGCTAGAACCAAGTCACAAGTCTGCTCACACTCAAGGAAAGGGGATTCATAAAGCTATGAACTCCAGGAAGTGAGAATCACCAGTTGTCACCTTGGAGTCCATCTACCTCATCTTGTTCATGTGTCTTGGGATTAGGTGACTGCCAGCAGATCTACAGTAGCACATTCACCCAGCAAAGGTAAAGATGCAAGAGTGGGGGTGGAAATGCATAAGTGAGTTGTTCAGTCCTCTGCATCCTGTCTGCTAACTGCAAACTGCAACTAACTTGCATCCCATTTGCCCAATGAAGTCACAAGACTCAGCAACAGAGATGGAAGACATTACAAGGTTATCTGGTAAAGGAGGTAGATGCAGGATAGATAGAGAATTGCAGTCGTAGACACCGTTCTCACCTTCATTTGCATAATCCAAGAATTCAGCCCCATGGAAATCTCATTCCTCTCTTCCTCTAGTCAGCATTTCAGGAAGATCCTAGTGTTCCATTTGATGTTCCACAAATGCTCGAAATTTCTGGTAGTTTCTCCTGCTATCCCCTAGACTCTCTGCTTCCTGCAGACTCCCACATAGATGGGAACTTGTAAGACCACCCTGCTATCACACTTTATGAGAAAAATCTCAGCAGATAGATTTTCCCCTAAGCTCCATAAGCTGAATAACCATTCTGTTTCCTCCCAGAGGAGGGCAGACTATTGTTATTACCCACTCTGTAATTCTATTCCTTGTCTCAGAGGATCACTCATGAAATCAGTTTCTACCCACTGTCCCTATCTTTACAGGGATGAGGCCAAACTCATGGTGTCGTCCATGTCCACCCCCTGTAGAACTCACCATGTTTGTGCTGTTCTCTGATTTAAAGGATGCTCCAGCGCTTGTTACAGGCTGGTGCTTCTCAACACTTGTACGTTAGAGTTACCCAGGAGCTTTTGAAAATTTCAGTGCTTGAGGTACACCAAAAAGCAATTTCTGGGAGCTGGTTCCAGGCACTGGCATGTTTAAAGTGTCACCAGATGATTCTGATATGTAACCCAGATTGAGAACTCGTTTTACAGATAGATATGTAACCCAGGATATCTCAAGCAATAATTGCACTTAAGATTTTGGAGCTTAGAGGAAGAAGAAAAGCACATTCCTACTTGAGTGTAGTAAAATACATGACCTCCTTCAAAAGATTTTTTCATGTGAACCTTCTCTCTGCCTCTGTATACAGAAGGAATCATGGAATCACATTTGCTTTGAAATATCCTCTTATCTGGCACCCTGGCACCACAGATGAGAAAAACAAAAGCCCAGAGCAATTTATTCACTTGCCGAAGATCATATGACTAATTAAAGCACAGCTAGGGCTGGGTCATGAATTTTCTGTCTTTTCCTTTCTTCAACATCAATCTATTTTTAAAACATTGGACTTAAAAGTTTTGAGAGTGACAAGTTGGGTCCTATAATCTTCTCAATGTACATAAACTACCCGTATTTTCTGTAGTTGACCAAACATAGAAGCAAGTCCATTGTAAGTATATGGAAAATTCTAGAAAAACAAATTATGTGGCTCTTTCTAGAGTGAAACTCTAAAGTCCATCTAGTGCCCTTGGCCCCAAAGCTGTCTTGCAGATCATTCTGAAGATTAAACATCCAGTTTTAAAGGGTACACTGGTGTGTCTCAGTGTGCTATTTATTATTGAAAACTTTGGTTATCTTTATTCTAATTTAGTTATGCAGCTGCTTTGGGGACATAAAGGAAGAAAGTCTCCCTGTGTATTTAATGCCTTTAAAGAGAGTTTCTTCAAATAGTTTATGGGTATACCTTTAATATCTATACTTAGAGTTGATAAGTTTTGAGAAAAGGAAAAATTGGAATCTGTATGACACCCCTACTGCTCCCTGTGCTATCAGAGAACACAGGCAACAAAATCCTACAGCTGTGAATCTCCAACTGCATTGTGTGCCCGAGTCATTTGTGATGAATTGAGAAAAGAGAGACTCCCGGCCTAACGCTCAGAGTTTTGGATCCATAGGCCTACAGTGTTGTAATAACCAGCACTTGTATTTGCTGTATTCTGATGCTTTGACCTCTGGAGTTTTGCTGAACCTGGAGGGACCTCCCAGCACTGACCAGTTCCTAGAGATAGTAAACAACTTGTCCTTGAGCATGCCTTTCAAATGCAGGCCCCTCAAGCCAGCGCCCACACCGCAGTCACCTTATTTATCAAGCTCTCACTCTTGGGGCTGCCACCCCCCCAAGCCAGTCATATACCAGGGTCAGATACCAGACAATTAGGCATAGTTCTTATGCCCCAGAGCCTGCTAAACTTACTCCTAAACCTGTATACCTACTTTTTCTGTTTCTTTCCACAAAAACCACAAAAAAGGATCTTGCCCCTTCTCCATGTTTCCTGACTGAGTCTGGTATTCCCCATGGCATGACCTGCCCCTTCCTCTTAGGATCTGTGAATATAACAAAGTATCTTTCTTTTTCTTTTTTAATTAGAGGATATTCACTTTACTATGTTGTGTTGGTTTCTGCTGTACACGACATATCTCTTTAATGCCAGTGATCTGCTGATCTATTGACTTTAGTGACCGATTTTGCATTAAAATAAGTGGGATATAAGAATTTGCATTTCTAACATGTTTTTCAGGTGACATTCCTGCTTGTCTTGGGAACACACTTTGAGAACTGCTTTCCTAAAATATAGGAAAGCTAGCATATTTGTTGGTGGGAGAAAAACAGTCAAGGGCAGACCTGTGGTGACAGACAGAGAATGAAGTTTTCTGTGAAAGCTCTTTTATCCACTTTATTGTTACATGCTTGTGTTCAGCAAAGCCTTTTACCAGCTAGCTGAGCCCTCATATGACAGCTGTGTTAGTATCCCTCTGCCCCAGTGCTGTGATCTTTATTGAGTTACTTGGGGGGAGAATGAGAATACAGAATGGGGGTGAAGAATATTGGTTTTAAGTCCAGCTGTGCATCTGATGCCAAGCTGCAGGAACTTGGAAAATTCCCTTCATATCCCTGAGCCCCAGTGTCTTCTTCTATAATTTGGTGTAATCCTACCTCATAGGGTTAATATTAGAATTAAAAGAGGTAAATGCCAAGAAACTGCTTAGTTCAGCCTGTGGTGTACAGTTGGATTTCATGATGCAAGTTATTGTTATTGAAGTTATTTTGGAGCTCAAACACAGGATGGTAATCAGTTGCATTGTCTTGCCATTTATATAATTTTATGCCTGGCGTTTTGAGTTAAGAACAATGGTGTATGACCAAAGGAATCTAAAAATAAGATCCCATTGCAGTTGTGGTTCTACAAAGCAGAAGCCCAGAATCCCTGGGTGAAACTCCCCGAGACCCTTCTCTAAGGGATAAAACCACAAGTGTTGCAGTCGTCTCCCAGAATCTGATGTCAGAAGAAAGTCGTGTTGTCCAGGATATACTTTAGTTTCAGCCCTTCTTTCGGCAAGGCTAGGGGTGCAATGGTGCACAAACGGGGTCAGTTCTCCACACGTGACCATGTGATCAGAGCTGTAGCTGTGTGAGGGTTACCCTTTCAACCCACCTTGTCTGCCACGAGTATTGCTTCTGAGTCATGATGCTTCCCGTAACAGACAAGCTTTCATATGTAAGCACTTTGAGGTGCTTCAGTAGGAAGGCAGAAATCACTATCGCTTCTCTGTTCATAATCAACATATATAACAGATACACTCTGACTATAGTTATCCTTTTCATTGTGAGGTTCAGATTATTTGAAAAATCAATTAATTCCCAGATATCTAACTGCATCAAGATCCAGTTTAGTCCTTATGTTTTTATGGGGCATCTTTTGCAGTAAAACACAAAGCACCTGTGATATTCTTTCTGAGCTAAAATCACTGATAATCTGGCTCAAGACAAAGGTTATCTATTTCAGTAGGAAAAAAAAGGAAGCTGAAGAATATTTTAATGAAGTTGGTTGAGTGTGCTGAACAAGATGATGTGAAGATTTCTACATTGAATTGGTTCATGGCATGAGTGCAACCAGTGCTTCCCAAAGTTTAAAGTAAAGTTTCTGTTTGTTTTTAATGTGGCTAATAACACACCTGTAGGTCATAACCAGGATTTAAAATTAAATAGAACCAAAGTATCAGAGTGCATCACCCTTGGTAATAAGGGTAAGTATTTATAATAGGAGTGTGTGTGTGTGTGTGTGTGATTTGCAACATACAACCCACTTCTTCAGTGGATCATGGATGGCTGAAAAAGAATTTGAAAAACACTGCCTTTGTTATTTTTTGAAATGGTTTATTTGGGATACAGGCAGAGCTAAATAACTTTAGATCCCATGGTGAGATTTCGCTCCAACCTCTTTCATTTCTTCTAATGAAGTAGTCTCTATTTGTTGCTAGCACATCTCTGTTGTCTCTCTGACTTTTGTGGGTCTCCCTTTGAAAGGAAGAAAATCAAGCCTCAGAGTCTGGGATCGGAAAGATTTCTGAATATGGTATAAGTGGTGTTGATTTTCTGTAAGTTCCATTAGAACATCTCATGCCACAAGGAATCATGGTTTCTATTTCTACTTCCATATTATCCCACCAGGATCATTTCTTTCAATGACTTGATTTAATCAAAGTTGTTGTGAGTACATTATGGCAAACAATGCTATAGGGGTGGGACTGGCTAGGGAGTTTGGAAAGCAGCCCCACTGGTGCTTCTGGCTTTGCCACCCTCTTCAGAATTCAGAGCTGTCTGGTACAGTCCTCTGTGGCCAACATGATTGGCACCCTCTTCCAGACTGAAGCCAGTTAGACTGATTGCCATGGGTGATCCCATACTTTCCAGGTGTTGCAGATAATAGCTGCATTTCCTCCACAGAATAAGGAAAACACAAGGAGGCATGTCCCAGGAAGTCCTGTGTGCTGGCTTCCCACTGTCAGCATCCTGTCACTGTACTAACCTTTTTACCAGAGACAATGTCTTGGGTCTTGAAACTATTCATTTTTTTCTTTGTTTGACACACCATTGTATTTCTCTTTCCCCACTTATACCTAAGCATTGCCTCAGCAGGGAAAAAAAAAACCCAATAGGATGGGAAACTCAAATGGGGTGATGATACAGAGCCATGGAGGACAGATAACCAAGCTCACATACCCAGGTTTAGCGGCCATGCTGAGATCTGGCTGTGCTTCCTGGCTGGGTCTCTATGGAAAATTTCCTTTTGTGTACAGGGAAACCTGAGAAAACTAAGCGTGGTCTGAGGTCTGAAGTCCAAATGGCCTTGCTCTCCTTTCTCTGATGGAAGAGCCTAAAAAGAAAGCAGAGGCTGCAAGTGTTAACACAGGCATTGTTTCTCTTCCATGGTACAGATATCACCCCTTTTAGTGCAAGTAGGACAGAGGGTAAGTTGAGAGTCGTCTTTGCCCTGCCCTCAAGTTGCCTGTATCAACACCAGGGCTGATTTTCTCTTTCTTTCAATGGGCTTGGCACAGTCGTTATTGTGATTCTTTACCCCCAGAGCTGGGAGACAGGAGAGTTGCTTAAATGCCACCTGCCTCATTAGTCAGCTGGCCACTTCAACACGGGACCTACAGCAAGAGCTCCACACCTTTCCCCTGCAGACACAGACCATTCCTTCTGCTGGGACAGGAACTGGCTTGACCCCTTGTGTGTCAAGATTCAACGTTGACACCAAAGTGTTGTGAATTTTCCTTCCTCTTCCCTCCTAGGTCCCTCCCTGAGCAGCATCATTTGGGAGGCAATGCTTTGATCCCAAAAGACAGTGTTGTGAAAGGAGTTTGCAGATTTTGAGAGAAAAGCCTGTGTTTCCACCCACATAGCTTTGGCTGTGCTTGCTTGTTTGAGAGCAGAGTGGACAGAATGAGCTGCCTGGGCCATCTATGTCTTTGGCAAGCTGTTCGGAGGGCCTGAGAGAAAGCAGAGAGGGGACCAAAGGGCTCTGAGTCTCATTCTAAAAATAGCAAGCCTGGGGCTCCTCTTCTTCCTGCTCCAGTCACCTCTTCTCACAGGGAGAGCTTTTGAAAGAAATCCCCCCCGCCCTGGTCCCTCTGCTTCTTCCCTCCCTTCTTCCAGGGCATCTGTGACGCCAGTTCATTTGAATGGCAAGCTTTTTCTGAGCTGGGATAAGCGAGATACAGGAAGTCACTATTGAAAGGCTTCTTTATGCTTGTTGTCATCATCACCTTAGTATGAGGGCCATCCAGAGTGACGGAAGCAGAGGCCTGGGCCAGCCAGGGTGTTTGAGGACCCAGAGGTGATAGAGACCGAATGGATCATCTGCAGAGGTCAAGGGCCACACTGAGGTGATGAACCTCCCTTCCTTGGGTCACATGAGCAGAGCTTTAGATCACACTCTGAAACTTCGGGTTTTTTTAGAAGCTTTGTTGTTCTGCTAATGACAGTCTGGGTGAGGAGGGCAAACTGAAACACTAAAGTACACCCTCCACCAAAAAATAAATTCTTGATGCTTTGTGTACCTGTAAGGGCAGGATTACATATGTGGTGACCCAATGAACACCCTTAGACTGGATAGCAAGTAATATCTTACCTATTTTTATTTTTTTTTAATCTATTTATTTTAATTGGAGGCTAGTTACTTTTGTACTCTGGTATAGTGATGGCAAAGTGTCTCCCTGCAAAGCAGGAGACCCAGGTTCAATCCCTGGGTCAGGAAGATCCCCTGGAGAAGGAAATGGCTACCCACTCCAGTACTCTTGCCTGGAGTAACCCATGGACAGAGGAGCCTGGTAGGCTACACTCCACAAAGAGTAGGGTCGCAAAGAGTAGGACATGACTGAGCAACTTCACTCACTCATAGCTGAGCTCAAATCTAGGGATTTATACCAAGGATTATCTACATTCAATTTTTTGTTTTCCAAAATGCATAGGTGGAAACTCCTTTCTAACCTACTCATCTGCTAAAATGTTTAGATTGATTGAGACTCCATAGTACAACGTCTATGTTACATGTACTTATAATAGATTAGTGCGGTCCCCAGACCAGCAGCATCGGTATCAACATCATCTAAGAACTTGTTAGAAATGAAGTTTCTAAGGCTCCAAACTAGAACTTTGGAATTAGATGTTTAGCAGGTGGGATCTGTATTTTAACAATTCCTCTAGGAGATTCTGAAGTGGTCTCAAGATTGAGAATCTCTGATTTAGATAACTCAAAAAGCCAGCATTATTTCCTTATTTTAGATTTGGTAGTAAAACTGCTAAGGATCAAGATATATCTTCTATGTGGTGGCACAAATAATTTTTCTGAAGCTCACAACATTCATTGTTTTTCAGTCGCTCAGTCATGTCTGAATCTTTGCAAACAACATTCATAGAATATTTCTAAAACAGAAATTGTACATGAATGCTAAATTGCTTCAGTCATATCTGACTCTGTGCCACCCTATGGACTGTAGCCCACAAGGCTCCTCTGTCCATAGGATTCTCCAGGCAAGAATACTGGAGTGGGTTGCCACACTCTCCTCAGATGGAATCAAATATAATTATGACCAACTTCATCAAATGGTACTCATTCTCAAAGAATTACCTTGAAATACGTACATTGAATGTATGTTGAATCTTTTTCCTTTTGCTAATGCTTATTTTGAAACTGAAGAAATATTTTCTTACTAGGGAAAAGAATTGCTCTTGGAAGATCAGAAGGTGACAATATAGAATTCAGAAAAGTTCTTTAAAAATCATTCTAAGGGAAAAAAAAACCGATTATTTTCTGGCTACAGTTTTGCAAGATGCAAAACTCTTGATAGATGTCAAATATGGATGCCATCATTTCGTGTTTTTATGTTAATAAATGATAGCTAAGTTAATAGAGCGTACCAGAGTGAGTAAAATTCTCTTTCTTCTTTTCAAGATTTCTCCGAGGAATAATAGGACTATTTCCCCTAGTTGGGCCACCATTCTCAAGTTTCCCAGGATTTCATGGGTGGCTCTTAGAAAGCAATAGGATTATTTGAACAAAAAAAGAAGGGCAAGGTTCTAAATGCAGAGGTAAATCTAAGTGAAACACGTCTACTGAAACAGGAGAACTAGCCTGTCAAGAATTTGTATGATGTAAGTCTTAGGGCTGTTGATACGTGCATAATGAGACCTGCCAGTAACTGTTCCAGGGGCAGCAACAGCAGCTCTGTAAACTTAATGATGTGTGATTCACTAACTTCGAATTTCAAATAAAGCAGGCAGACGTGGAAGAGATCTGGAAGACACCAAGTTGCAGAAAGCAAGACACCAGACACCAGCATAAAGTGGATTCTAGCTTGTACAGCAAATTTGGCCTTCAAATAGGGCATCTTTCTGAAGTCAATCACATAGTTTTAATTCTGGCACTTGCTAAGCTTTCCAGGGAAGAACACATGTGAATGAATGGGTTGGGTGGTTTTATAAATTCAGTTCTTCCCTCTCAGTCCTCCCATTTCAAATAATTTGATTTCATTAGAAATACATGTTTTCATACAGTTTTTTAATCATTGTGAGGTAAACAAAATTTATTTTAGAACCTCTTTGATGCATAAATAAGGGTGATTTACATCCACTCTTTTGTGTGTTAAGAAAACAAATACACAAAATATTCGAGTTGACAGATTTTTTTTTTCTTACTAGAATTACACTGTAGCTAATACAGCCTTTGGAACCTGTTTATTTTCCATATTGCTTCATTTGCCAACTAGATTTTTCTTAAGAGCAAAGGTTGCTATGCTTGGGTTTCCTGTGTTGAGAATTCAGTAGGGGTTTAATAAATTTGCTGTCTCCTGATCTGCCAATTTTTATCTAGAACTTGACCTTTTTTATCCTCCCTATTATTAAAGCAGATTTGCTCATGTAATCTGGAATTTGCACTTTCAGCCCTGAAAGAAAAACGTAGCTCTCATATCATGCAACCCTATGATTTTATAGATGAGGAAACTCAAGCAGAGAGAAGTTAATTGAAGGTTACACAGGGATTCATGAGGAAAATTCCCATAGAACCTGGGAGTCCCGTGCCCCTCAACATCTCCATCTTGGTCTGTTCCCATTAGAACCACAGCTATGAACAGTAATCAACAGTCCAGTGTCCCCAGAAAGCAATGTGTCAGTTTGAATTTCTGGTCCAATTACTTATGCTTCTTTCCTGCTTCTATCAGTGCATAAACCACAGAAGGCTGTTATTAAGACCTGAGCACCTGAGAACATGCATTTCTCATCTTTTTTTTTTTTTTTTACTTTGTAGGTTATGTATTTGAGCAGTTGGCCTTAAGAAATTTCTTAGCTGAAAAAACATTTTCATGTTATTTAAGAAATAACTTTTCTTATGGTTTGGCATCATTTCTTTTTCCTTTTTTATAATGAAAACTTACTGTTTATTTTCGCTTCCTTGGTGGCTCAGATGGTAAAGCGTCTGCCTGCAATATGGAAGACCTGGGTTCGATCCCTGAGTTGGGAAGATCCCCTGGAAAAGGAAATGGCAACCCACTCCAGTACTCTTTTTTTTTTTTTTTAATTTTCTTTACTTTATTGTGTTGGTTTTTCCATACTCCAGTACTCTTGCCTAGAAAGTCCCATGGACAGAGGAGCCTGGTAGTTTTATTTTCAAGCATACTTTTGTATTTTATAATGAGAGAATATTCTATTGATCCAATAACCCAACTCAGATTCAACAGTTATTGAGAGTTTGTGAAGCTTGTTTAATCTTTTCCTTTTCCTCTCTTTTTCCCCCCCTGAATTACTTAAAGCAAATTCCAGACATCTTTTTATCCCACCCCTATATTCCTGAGTAAACATCTCTGAAGAGTTATGGAGATTTTACTACATAAACCTGATGCTAATGGCACACCTAAAAGTTACATTTACAAGGTCATCCAATATCCAGTCAGTATTAACATTTCTCTGGTTGCCTCAAAAATATTTTCAGAGTTGCCTTTTGCCACTATTCATACATGTGACTGACTATAGGTTCAGGATTCTAGCAAACATTAAAATCAGAAAGAAAGAAGATGAAGTAAACTTACTTAGCGAGAAGGGTTTTCCCAAATTCTCACAGCTCTAATCTGGAGACCATTCAGTGTGACAGGCTTCTCTCTGGGTTCCCACAGCTGGTTAGTGTTTTGAATTCCAGCCTCATGAACTCATATCAGGCTCCACGGGCTAATGCTCAGGGCCCAGCCTCATGCTCATATCTCTGATGACAGAGTAATGGAGCAGCTACGGGCATTGTCTGCCCCTTTCTAAATGCACTGTCCTCTGCATCTGTCCTCCATCTCTGCAGACACTGAGGGACTCCAGTGCCTCTCGGAGGCATCTAAACCCTCATGGAGACAAAGGTAACAACATTTAGGCATCTTTTGTTGAAAGACCAAAAAGTAAGCCACTACACTGTGAACAAGCTTAAGGATCTTCAGGGTCACGTAAGGCTTCTTAGATGCACACCTTTTCACATTCAAGTTTTTGCCTCTATATTAAGCTCTGAGAAAGATATGTGAAGATAAACTGAGGAGAGAGTGAGGGAAAAAAATGAAGACATATCACAGTTAGATATAGAGTAAGTACATTCAGGCACTGAATTTTTACTCTGACTTCCCTATAAGTGCATAACAGATACAATTTCTTAGAGAAAAGGCAGTCTTCTGCTTATGGTAAAGAAAGCGTTTCTTCCATAAAATGTACATCTAATTTAAAACATGACAGTTTCTTCTTTAGATGCCCAAGGGGTGCTATTTAGGGGCTCACTTGACCCTCCCCAGTATCTGAAAGACTACACAGCCCTTATTAAATGAGATCTGAAATTTGAGTTGCTTTTTATTTTTTTTATGCAAATGTTTTGCCTCCTTTGTATTTTCATTGATTGATAACTTGATGTGAATAGAGTGTTTATTCCCTAGCTTTATGGAATTATAATTGATAAATGAGAATAGGTTTTGAGGACATGTGGAGGAGAGGTCATGCCTGCTAGACTCTTTAGACATGTAGGGTGTGTGTATGGAATAGCAGGCAGAGAAAACTCCGTTCCTGTTCTAATGGGGCTTTACCCTCCAAGTAGGGAGTTAAGTCATCAACTGAGAGAAACCCATAGACAAGGTCACCTCCAATCTTGTAAAGTGGCTTCATGGATAATGCTGGACAGTGTCTGTTGGCAGATACTTAAACGAGTGTCTCTGGTGAGAACTACTTCACACAAAAAATGTGACATTTGAACAGGACATGAGGGAGTGAAGGAGCCAGGCATCAGAAATTTCCAGGGAAAATCTTCAAAGAGGGACTAAATCTGACCCTAAAGAGGTAGATAAAGGGACCCTGCTGGTGGTTCAGTGGTTAAGACTTCACCTTCCAACACAGGGGATGTGGGGTCCATCTCTGGTCGGGTAGCCAAGATCCCACATGCCTTGCAGCCAAAAAACTAAAACATAAAACAGAGGCAATATTGTAACAAATTCAAGGAAGACTTTAAAAATGGTCCACACAGATGTATAGAATAGACTTGTGGACTTTGTGGATGAGGGTAAGGGTGGGATGATATGGGAGAAGGGCATTGAAGCATGTTAATTGTCATGTGTCTAATCAATCGCCAGCCCAGGATTGATGCTCGGGACTGGTGCAGCGAGATTTCCCGGCGGGGAGGGAGGAGGGAGGGGGGACCCGGAGGGGAAGCATATGTAAACCCATGGTGATATCATGACAATGTATGGCAAAAACAATAATAAAAATAAATAAATAAATAAAAATAAAAAAAATAAATAAAAACAAAACAAAACAGGTAGGAATAAGGTGGCATTTGTGACTACTGGAATGTGTGGTTTGGGGGAGATTATAAGGACTATGGAGACCCTGGCAGACAGCTCGAGTCTGGGGCCAGCATGGCGTCTATACAACTGGTGTGTGCAGATCCTTTGATGGCAGCGATGCTCAGACTTTAGTGGGATTAGAAGACCCTGAGGCATTTGTTCCAAACTCAGATTGCTGGCCCCGTCCCAAGGGTTTCTGCTGGAACCTGATGTTCTGCATTTCTATCAAGTTCCCAGGGGATGCCTTGGCTGATTCTGGGTCACACCTGGAAAAACACTGCTTCAAAGAACAGTTCAGGTGGGCATCATCTTCATCCATCCTCTGCAGGTACCCCAGAGAAGAGATTTCCAAGTGCAGAGGAGTAGATGGCAGGCTGTGACATAGTTACCGCTCTCTTTCCCAGAATGCCTTGCTTCTTCTCTCCTTTAGAATGAACATGAACCTCTGTTTAATACCTACCCCTTCCATCTCCAAAGGGAAAGACCATAGTATCACCTTGTTAAGTTGCTCTCCGCAGGTTCCCAGATGCCTAAGTCCTTGTGGGGCAGTGGGCTGTGGCAGGTTTGCAGGCAGGAGCTGCTCTCAACAGGCCTGGTATCCCATCCTTCTCTCATTGTGGGGCTCCCTGAAAATGCCCTCCTTCTTCCTAGACATTTATCCAAGAGTAACAGCTCACAGAGGCCAGTAGCATTGCTGATCTCCAACCAGGAAGCATTCAGACCCTCAGGAAACATGGGCGAGCAACTGTTTACTGACCGTGTAATTAATATGATGCTCTACCCTGTCTATCGGCCCTTAACACCATATTTCCTGTTCAGGGCAGTGGAAGGCTAAAATATTAGTTGCTGTTTGACCAAAGGAGCAAGTGTCTTCCAAACGAAAACATGATCTATTAGCAGTCCTGCCGAGTCTTCCCATGGGAACAGGCATTTTACTTTGTTTTACAGCTAATTTCTTTCTTACAGCAGGTTCCCAGACACATCAAATGCCTTGAATGTGAGTCTGAAGTCAAGATTTATAGTCCAGGCCCATGTAATTCAATGTCAAGCAACTCTGATAACATAAGGGCTGGAAGTCAACCATTTTCTCATGAGTTCTCATAAAAAAGTCATTTTAGCCAAATTGAGTTTGAATAGCGGGTGTGTCTCTGTGATTTGATGGATGCTCACTCTACCCAGGAGCCCCTGGGAAGAAGCTAGCTACTTTCCTTTGCTACTGTAGCAACAGAATCTGTAAACAGACAAAGTGATTTCTGGTTGATGTTGGAATTTGGATTTTGTTCCTTTTTTTCCTCTGTTGATTTCAAAGGAGAAAAAGAAACGATGCTTTCTCCTCTAATGGTGCATTGTGTCTGCCTTCTCTGTCTTTGATTTCTTTTCCCCTGTACATCTCTCTGTGGCCCACACAACATGAGAGTCTATTTCTCTAGAGGAAAACCACCACTTGTGCCAAGAGTAAGTTGGAAAGGAGGGTGTTTTCTTTGGTTCTTGTCTGTAGGCTCATGAGTTCACAGACTTTTGGAGAAGAAAGACCTTGGGGATCACTTTAAATAGTCCCTAATTTACAATTGAAGGGGAAGGGAAGTTGAGTGGTTTTCACAAAAGTTATCACTAGCTAGGAATAAGGTCTAGTGACTCCTTTCTTCACTTCCCCCACCCCCCCATGTAATGCCTGGCTTCCTGTAGCTTAGCTCTTTACAGGTTATGATGTGATCACCTGCTGGGTGTAAGGAAGCTGGTCACATGCAGCCCTAAACAGAGTGTGCCCTACCCAGAACAATTCAAAACTCTGGGAAGAGACCTGTACTGTGCTGTCTCTGAGCATTCATGGAGGAAAGCTGCTTTGGAGTTTCTGAAGGGAAGTGGAAAACAGGAGAGGTGATGAGAGTTGCTCCAGGACCCAATGGAGTCCTTCATCGGCAACACAATGGAGTGAGTTTGTTCTCTTCTCCTATTTGGAGAATCCCAAATACCCAGATCAGGAAACAAGCAAATGAATAAACTACAAAGCAATTCTAAGGGATGACTTTAGTTCCTACAGATCTGGATTTTTTAAATCTATGGCATAAAGCAAAGTAAATCAATATGCCGCAAGCATGCATATCACTATGTGGAGCAATTTGGACCCTTCGAGGTCTTTCAAGTCACAGAAGAGCAAAGACGGGCAGAGTCAGTCTCTTGGGAGACAGGCGGCACATTGGCCAATAATCTCATTGTGACAACCCAAATGGGTGATAGTGACACTAATGATGATAAAGACAGAGTGCCCTTGTGAGCTTGGGGGTGGAGTTGGGAAGACCAGCTGGTCTCTCAAATGGCCTCATGGACCCAGCCTCAGGGAGTAGCGATAAATATCAGTGACACAGACAGAGGAGTCCATTCTCAGAGCAGCTGTGGACATCTCTTCTACAGTGTCTATCTGAGCATAAAGCAAAACTTCTCCACATGAGGTTCGAGGACCAACAACATCAGTATCATCTGAGGGATTTGTTAGGAATACAGTTCCCAGGCTGACTTCAAACCTGTTAAATCCAAATCACTTGTGGTGGGGTCCAGAAATCTGTGCTAACAAGCTCTCCAGCTGACTCTTGCTTAACTAAAATTTGAAAGGCATTGGTGAGAACTTGTATTAGGAGCATATATACGTGACTTGGTGAAGTTGATGCGGTGTTTGTTGGGACCATGTAGGAGGATGTGTTAAAATGTGATTTTCCTTCCTTAGTTACTTGGTTATAGATGGAGATGAGGAGGATACTAAAAGGAATTTTACTTTCCGTTCTTTGCTCAACTTGGGATTAATTGTAGGAATTACCAATTAAGTCTTGGTAGTTGAATTAATTCCAGAAATCAGGTGGGTATTTCTTAGTATTAAAGGAAACTGATAATTAAAATTAAAAGCTTCTGCACAACAAAGGAAACTGTAAGCAAGGTAAAAAGACAGCCTGCAGAATGGGACGAAATAATAGCAAATGAAGCAATGGACAAAGAAGTAATCTTAAAATATACAAGGAACTCCTGCAGCTCAATTCCAGAAAAATAAACGACCCAATCAAAGAGTGGGCCAAAGAACTAAACAGACATTTCTCCAAAGAAGATATACAGATGGCTAACAAACACATGAAAAGATGCTCAACATCACTCATTATCAGAGAAATGCAAATCAAAACTACAATGAGGTACCATTTCACACTAGTCAGAATGGTTGCTATCCAAAAGTCTACAAACAATAAATGCTGGAGAGGGTGTGGAGAAAAGGTAACCCTCTTACACTGTTGGTGGGAATGCAAACTAGTACAGCCACTATGGAGAGCAGTGCAGAGATTCCTTAAAAAACTGGAAATAGAACTGCCATACGACCCAGCAATCCCACTGCTGGGCATACACACTGAGGAAAGCAGAATTGAAAGAAACACATGTACCCCCATGTTCATCACAGCACTGTTTATAATAGCCAGGACATGGACCAACCCAGATGTCCATCAGCAGACGAATGGATAAGAAAGCTGTGGTACGTATACACAAGGGAATATTACTCAGCCATTAAAAAGAATACATTTGAGTAAGTTCTAATGAGGTGGATGAAACTGGAGCCTATTATACAGAGTGAAGGAAGCCAGAATGAAAAACACCAATACAGCATACTAATGCATATATATGGAATTTAGAAAGATGGTAATGATGACCCTATATGCGAGACAGCAAAAGAGACACAGGTGTACAGAACAGTCTTTTGGACTCTGTGGGAAAAGACAAGGGTGGGATGATTTGAGAGAATAGCATGGAAACATGTATATTATCATATGTGAAACAGATCCCCAGTCCACATTTGATGCATGAGATGGGTGCTCAGGGTTCGTGCTGAGTAATATTCCATTGTGTATATGTACCACAGCTTTCTTATCCATTCGCCTGCCAATGGACATCTAGGTTGGTCCATGTCCTGGCTATTGTAAACAGTGCTGTGATGAACATGGGGGTACATGTGTTTCTTTCAATTCTGCTTTCCTCAGTGTGTATGCCCAGCAGTGGGATTGCTGGGTCATATGGCAGGTCTATTTCCAGTTTTTTAAGGAACCTCCACACTGTTTTCCATAGTGGCTGTACTAGTTTGCATTCCCACCAACAGTGTAAGAGGGTTCCCTTTTCTCCACACCCTCTCCAGCATTTATTGTTTGTAGACTTTTGGATGGCAGCTGTTCTGACTAGTGTGAAATGGTACCTCACTGTGGTTTTGATTTGCATTTCTCTGATAATGAGTGATGTTGAGCATCTTTTCATGTGTTTGTTAGCCATTTTTATGTCTTCTTTGGAGAAATGTCTGTTTAGTTCTTTGGCCCACTCTTTGATTGGGTCATTTATTTTTCTGGAATTGAGCTGCAGGAGTTCCTTGTATATTTTAAGATTACTTCTTTGTCCATTGCTTCATTTGCTATTATTTTGTCCCATTCTGAAGGCTGTTTTTACCTTGCTTATAGTTTCCTTTGTTGTGCAGAAGTTTTAAATTTTAATTAGGTCCCATTTGTTTATTTTTGCTTTTATTTCCAATATTCTGGGAAGTGGGTCATAGAGAATCCTGCTGTGATTTATGTCGGAGAGTGTTTTGCCTATGTATTCCTCTAGGAGTTTTGTAGTTTCTGGTCTTACATTTAGATCTTTAATCCATTTTGAGTTTATTTTTTTGTATAGTATTAGAAAGTGTTCTAGTTTCATTCTTTTACAAGTGGTTGACCAGTTTTCCCAGCGTCACTTGTTGAAAGAGATTGTCTTTTCTCCACTGTATATTCTTGCCTCCTTTGTCAAAGATAAGGTGTCCATAGGTGTGTCAATTTATCTCTAGGCTTTCTACTTTGTTCCATTGATCTATATTTCTATCTTTGTGCCAGTATTGTGGCTTTGTAGTAGAGATTGAAGTCAGGCAGGTTGATTCCTCCAATTCCATTCTTCTTTCTCAAGATTGCTTTGGCTATTCGAGGTTTTTTGTATTTCCATGCATATTGTGAAATTATTTCTTCTAGTTCTCTGAAAAAAAAAACATTGGTAGTTTGATAGGGATTGCATTGAATCTATAGATTGCTTTGGGTAGTATACTCATTTTCACTATATTGATTCTTCAAATCCATGAACACGGTATAGTTCTCCATCTATTTGTGTCCTCTTTGATTTCTTTCACCAGTGTTTTATAGTTCTCTATATATAGGTCTTTTGTTTCTTTAGGTAGATATATTCCTAAGTATTTTATTCTTTTCATTGAAATGGTGAATAGAATTGTTTCCTTAATTTCTCTTTCTGTTTTCTCATTGTTAGTGTATAGGAATGCAAGGGATTTTTGTGTGTTGATTTTATATCCTGTAACTTTACTATATTCATTGATTAGCTCTAGTGATTTTCTGGTAAAGTCTTTAGGGTTTTCTATATAGAGGATCATGTCATCTGCAAACAGTGAGATTTTTACTTCTTCCTTTCCATTCTGGATATTCATTTTATTTGTTTTTCTTCTCTGATTGCTGTGGCCAAAACTTCCAAAACTATGTTAAATAGTAGTGGTGAGAGTGGGCACCCTTGACTTTAGGGGAAATACTTTCAATTTTTCACTATTGAGGATAATGTTTGCTGTGGGTTTGTCATATATAGCTTTCATTATGTTGAGGTATGTTCCTTCTATTCCTGCTTTTTGGAGGTTTTTTTTTTAATCATAAATCAATGTTGAATTTTGTCAAAGGCTTTCTCTGCATCTATTGAGATAATCATATCGTTTTTATCTTTCAATTTTTTAATGTGGTGTATTACATTGATTGATTTGTGGATATTGAAGAATGCTTGCATCCCTGGGATAAAGCCCACTTGGTCATGATATATGATCTTTTTAATATGTTATTGGATTTTTTTTGCTAGAATTTTGCATCTATTTTCATCAGTGATGAAAATTGGCCTGTAGTTTTCTTTTCTTTTCTTTTTTTGTCATCTTTGTCAGGTTTTGGTATTAGGGTGATGGTGGCATCATAGAATGAGTTTGGAAGTTTACCTTCCTCTGCAATTTTCTGGAAAAGTTTGAGTAGGATAGGTGTTAACCCTTCTCTAAATTTTTGGTAGAATTCAGCTGTGAAGCCGTCTGGTCCTGGGCTTTTGTTTGTTGGAAGATTTCTGATAACAGTTTCAATTTCTGGGCTTGTGATGAGTCTGTTAAGATTTTCTATTTCTTCCTGGTTCAGTTTTGGAAAGTTGTACTTTTCTAAGAATTTGTCCATTTCTTCCAAATTGTCCAGTTTATTTGTATATAGTTGCTGATAATAGTCTCTATGATCCTTTGTAGTTCTGTGTTGTCTGTTGTGATTTCTTCATTTTAATTTCTAATTTTGTTAATTTGATATTTCTCCCTTTGTTTCTTGATGAATCTGGCTAATGGTTAGTCAATTTTATTTATGTTCTAAAAGAACCAGCTGTTGGCTTTGTTGATTTTTGCTGTGGTCTCGTTTGTTTCTTTTGCATTTATTTCTGCCCTAATTTTTAAGATTTCTTTCCTTCTGCTGACCCTGGGGTTCTTCATTTCTTCCTTTTCTAGTCGCTTTAGGTGTAGAGTTAGGTTATTTATTTGATTTCTCTCCTGTTTCTTGAGTAGGCTTGTATTGCTATGAACCTTCCCCTTAGCACTACTTTTACTGAATCCTATAGGTTTTGGGTTGTTGTGTTTTCATTTTCGTTCGTTTCTATGCATATTTCGATTTCTTTTTTGATTTTTTCTGTAATTTGTTGGTTATTCAGCAGCGTGTTGTTCAGCCTCCATATGTTGAAATTTTTGACAGTTTTTCTCCTGTAATTGACATCTAATCTTACTACATTGTGGTCAGAAAAGATGCTTGGAATGATTTCAATTTTTTGAATTTACCAAGGCTCGATTTATGGCCCAGGATGTGATCTATTCTGGAGAAGGTTCCATGTGCACTTGAGTAAAAAGGTGAAACTCATTGTTTTGGGGTGAAATGTCCTATAGATATCAATTAGGTCTAGCTGGTCTATTGTATCATTTAAAGTTTGTATTTCCTTGTTAATTTTCTTTTTAGTTGATCTATCCATAGGTTTGGGTGGGGTATTGAAGTCTTCCACTATTATTGTGTTACTATTAATTTCTCCTTCCATACTTGTTAGCATTTGCCTTACATATTGTGGCGCTCCTATGTTGGGTGCATATATATTTATAATTGTTATATCTTCTTCTTGGATTGATCCTTTGATCATTATGTAGTGAGCATCTTTGTCTCTTTTCACAGCCTTTGTTTTAAGCCTATTTTATCTGATATGAATATTGCTACTCCTGCTTTCTTTTGGTCTCTATTTGCATGGAATATCTTTCTCCAGCCCTTCACTTTCAGTCTGTATGTGTCCCTTGTTTCGAGGTGGGTCTCTTCTAGACAGCATATATAGGGGTCTTATTTTTGTATCCATTCAGCCAGTCTTTGTCTTTTGGTTGGGGCATTCAACCCCTTTACATTTAAGGTAATAAATAATTGGTAAGTATGATCAAGTGATAAGTATCCATTCCTCTGCTGATGGACCTTTAGATTGCTTCCATGTCCTGACTATTGCAAATTGTGCTGCAATGAACACTGGGGTGTATGTATCTTTTTGAATTATGTTTTTTTCTGGGTATATGCCCAGGAGTGGGATTGCTGGGTCATATGGTAATTGTGTTTTTAGGTCTTATGAGGATTAAAAAGGCCAAATAAGATGGTGTAAGCAAAATAGTAGAACCTAGCTTAGCCCATTGCAAATTCTCATATTATGGGGCATATAATTATGGTGGAGATGGATTTAATAATGATACAGATTCCCGTTACCAAACATGATTGGAGTCAGAGGGTAGATGTCTTTCCTTGATAATTTCTTTAAGAGGTTTTCATATAAATCTTATCAAAGTATAACATGTTTGGCAAAGGATATAGATCATAAGTGGTCACCTCCAGGACTTTTACAAAGTGATTACAAGCCAGCATTTAAATCAAGAAATAGAACATAGTCAGTCCTTGAAGTTCCCATGCTCCCAAGTCACCATCTGCCCAAGGATAGCCACTATTCTGATATTAGCACTGAAGACTAATTTTTCCTGTGTATGAAAGTTTATATAAATGAATCATTGAGTATGTGCTTTTCTGTGTCTGGCTTCTTGTGTTCAAAATTTTTTTCTTGTGAGATTAATCCATATCATAGCATGTTATTGTAGACTGTTCATTCTCATTGCTAAAAAGGATCTTACTGTTTAAATATATCCTAATCTTAGATTCTATTCCTGTCAATATTTGGTAGATATAATTTTCACTTTTGGCTATTATGGCTAGTGCTCTATGAATACTTGTAAATATGCCTTTGGTGAATGAATGTAGATATATTCATTTGGTATACACCTGGGAACAGAAAGTCTGGGTCATAGGATATGCGCATGCTTGGTTTTAATCATACAACCAGATGTTTTTTTAAATATGTTTGCACAGATTTACACTTTCACTCTCAGACAGTGAGGGTTCTACTTGTTCTTATTTCTCACCAACACTATAGTCTGTTCCTTCTGATGGTGTTTATAGAATCTCATTGGGGTTTTGATGTTCATTTCCTTGATGAACAGTGAAATGAAACATCTTTTGACATGACCACTTAGATATATTCTTTTGAGAAATGTACATTCCAATCCTTTTCCCATTAAAAAAATTACGATGTCTTTCTCTTATTGACTTGGATTATTCTGGATCGCAGTCCTTTGCCAGATACATTACTTCAAATTCCTTCTCTTACTCTATAACTTGCCTATTTTCATCCCTGATAAAATTTTACATGATTTAACTTTTTGATATTAAAAATGCAGGCCTCCTAGTTCCACTTGAATATGCAATAAACAACAAATTGTCTGATATAAGCATGCCTCCAATACTGTTACCAAAAGCAAGGTCCAGCTGCTAGCTACTCAGAAGTCAATAAAGAGGCCAGGTTGGTGGAAAGGAAAGTTTGCTTTATTTCAGATGCTGGCAACTGGAGGGGCAGTGTGAGAAGAGTGAACATCTGTCCAAAGGCTGACAACCCCCCTGCTGATGATCAGTGGTCAAGAGCTTTAATAGACAGAGGGAGGGGCTGCATGCAGAAACAGTACAGTCAGCTCTGATGGTCATCTTAAAATTGGTCATCGGTGGCCTGACAAGCATCATCTTGACTGTTTGAGGTTCAGTTAATTTTCACTTCCAAGGTTGGTATGTTTCCATTTCTTTGAGGCCAATTCTTGGACTTATGGCAGCTTGTGTTGTAGGTATAGACTGGTCATCGTGTAGTTAATTTCTTCCTCTTTGTGGGGATTTCACAGGATATGGCTCAGAATATTATCTATAGCCCTTGAGAATGCACGAAAGGTCCTTGACTATGGTTAATGACTACTTTTTTATTACTTGGTCTCCTTTGACTATTTTCCTTTGTTTCTGCATTTTCTCATTTCTCTAATTAAACTCATTCATTGGTGAAAGTTTTCTCATAGACAAAAGGCAGGGAAAGTATGTGAGGAGTGGGCAAGGACCGTAGGATCCTGCTCCATTTCAGAACTTATAGGCACATCCTTATGCTAAAATTTACTTATTCTTTAACTGAAATTCAAAGTCTACTGATTGTCCTGTACTATATTTGCCAAATCTGGCAACTCAACTCAAAAAGTTTTTTATCCCTCTTTGGGAGCGCAAATGTTTTCAGAGTTCTAAGGAAGAAAGGGACCGCTTTTAACCTTTCAGACCCTCCTGATTGGTTTTAGAGCCCCATCCAAGATACATCAAACGATTTTTAAATCCTGCCCTTTTTTCAACTTAAATTTTCTGTATCTTACAACTAAACTATTCCAAAATAGTTATTGAACGTGTAACATATTCCTTTAGGTGGGACTCTGTTCATCTGTTACTTTTTCTCTGATTCTGAACCATGTGCTTCTGTACCCAGTGGCCAGGGTTAATGTAGGTCCAAATGGGAAGTAATTTAATGCCTGAGTTTTTGCTTTTGTTTACTTTCCTCAGACATCTTAACTACTTTTCTCAAAGTCAGTTTGTTTTTTCCCCTCCTTTAGCAATCACCACTTCATGTTTACTGAGGAACTCAGTAGCTTGGAGGGAAAGCATGGGCAAAACAGCTGTTCCTGGGCGCCAGTGTAAAAAAACAGAAGATATCTTGGGAAGAAAGTGAAGTGAAAGTCGCTCAGTCATGTCTGACTCTTTGTGACCCCATGAACTGCAGCCCACCAGGCTTCTCTGTCCATGAGATTCTCCAGGCAAGAATGCTGGAGTGGGGTGCCATTCCCTCTTCCAGGGGATCCTCCCAACCCAGGGATTGAATCCAGGTCTCCCACATTGCAGGCAGATTCTTTACTGTCTGAGCCACCAGGGAAGCCCATTGGAAGGAAAAGGTAGGAAGAAATTTCAGGTTTGATGGCAGGCAGAGAGATAGTGAGTTAATTTTGAAGAAGGAATGATGGCCTGGAGTCAGAAGGACTAAAGAGGCTCAAATGGAAGAACTTGGGGGTAAAAAAAGGAACTAAGAGAAGAGGGTTTAATTCAATAAATTTTCTATGAGCAACAAGTTTCAACACCACTGCCAAGATTCAAAACAGATCAGCAGGTAAAATGAAAGTTATGTTTGAAATAGGTTAAGGAAACAGAATTGACAGTTAGAAACTGCAAATGATGCTGCAGGTCATATGGTACAGAAGAGACTATGGAAGTCGAGTAAGAGCAGAACAAAAGACTGAGAATCTGAAAGCAGCATTCCCCATCAGAGTGCTCTGGAAAGGAAACTCAGAGACCAGAGTCTGGTCTCCATTTCTATGTAATTGTTAATATGTTGTGCACTTTAGTTAGTACCCTGTCCACCTATTTTCCCCAGGCCTCATTTTTTCCCACTGTGAAAAGAAGGCATTGGTCCTTGCTACTCAAAGTGTGGTTCCTGGACCATCAGCATCTCTAGCCTCTAGGAGCTTGTTAGAAGTGAAGATTCTAGACTTCTCTCCAGATCTGCTGAATCAGAATCTCTAGTCTTCGAGTTGAGAACTCTATGTTTTAACCAGTGCTCCGGGTGATTATGTGACATTCTGATGTTTGAGAAGTACAGGCCTTACCAAAGTGCCTTTCATAATTTGATGTGTATCAGAATCAGAGGGTTTGTTGAAATCCAGATTTGTTTCCATAGATACAGGATAAATCTAACACATTCTTAGACAAAGCTGATACTGTTGCTCAGAAGACCACACTTTGAGTAGCAAGAGTCTAGAATAATCTCTAAGCTCCTTTCTTTTATTTTTAATTTTTCCTTTTTTTTTTTTTATTGTGTTGGTTTTGCCATACAATGACATGAAACCGCCATGGGTTTACATATGCTCCCTCTCCAGAACCCCCCTCCCTCCTCCCTCCCGATTCCCTCCCCCTGGGACATCTCGGTGCACCAGACCTGAGCATCAACCCTGGGCTGGCGATTGATTTCACATATGATAATTAACATGTTTCAATGCCATTCTTCCATATCATCCCACCCTTTCCCTCTTCCATAGAGTCCACGAGTCTGTTCTATACATTTGCATTCCTTTTGCTGTCTCGCATGCAGGGTTCTCGTTACCATCTTTCTAAATTCCATATGTATGCATTAGTATACTGTATTGTTGTTTTTCCTTCTGGCTTACTTTGGATAATAGGCTCCAGTTCCGTCCATCTGAGTAGAACTGCTTCAAATGAATATTTTTTAATGCTGAGTAATATTCCATTGTGTATATATACCACAGCTTTCTTATCCATTCATCAGTTGATGGGCATCTAGGTTGCTTCCATGTCCTGGCTATTGTAAACATTGGCGATGAACATTGGGGTACACGTGTCTCTTTCAATTCTGGTTTCCTTGGTGTGTATGCCCAGCAGTGGGATTGCTGGGTCATATGGCAGTTCTATTTGCAGTTTTTTAAGGAATCTCCACACTGTTCTCCATAGTGGCTGTACTAGTTTGCATTCCCACCAACAGTGTAAGAGGGTTCCCTTTTCTCCACATCCTTTCTAGCATTTATTGCTTGTAGATTTTTGGATGGCAGCCACTCTGACTGGTGTAAAGTGGTTCCTCATTGTGGTTTGGATTTGCATTTCTCTGATAATGAGTGATGTTGAGCATCTTTTCATGTGTTTGTTAGCCATTTTTATGTCTTCTTTGGAGAAATGTCTGTTTAGTTCTTTGGCCCACTTTTTGATTGGGTCGTTTATTTTTCTAGAATGGAGCTGCAGGAGTTGCTTGTATATTTTTGAGATTAATTGTTTGTCAGTTGCTTCATTGGCTATTATTTTCTCCCATTCTGAAGGCTGTCTTTTCACCTTGCTTATAGTTTCCTTTATTGTGCAGAAGCTTTTAATTTTAATTAGGTCCCTGGTACTGGCACAAAGACAGAAATATAGATCAATGGAACAAAATAGAAAGCCCAGGGAGACATCTACACATCTATGGACACCTTATCTTTGACAAAGGAGGCAAGAATATACAATGGAGAAAAGACAATCTCTTTAACAAGTGGTGCTGGGAAAACTGGACAGCCACTTGTAAAAGAATGAAACTAGAACACTTTCTAACACCATACACAAAAGTAAACTCAAAATGGATCAAAGATCTAAGCATAAGACCAGAAACTATAAAACTCCTAGAGGATAACATAGGCAAAACACTCTGCGACATAAACCAAAGCAGGATCCTCCATGACCCACCTCCCAGAATATCGGAAATAAAAGCACGGATAAACAAATGGGACCTCATTAAAATCTAAGCTCCTTTTGAATTAAGAAAAATAAGAGATATTTTTTTTTCATAATTTTATTTTATTTATTTATTTATTGGCTGGGGCGGGTCTTTGTTGCCTCATGGGTTCTCTGTAGTTGCTGAGAGCAGGGGCTCCTCCCTACTTGGGGTGCGCGGGCTGCTCACTGTGGCGGCTTCCCCTGCTGTGCATGGTAGACCCTGGGGCTCCGGGCTTCAGCCGCTGGGCTCCGGGTTTGCGGCTCCTGGGCTCTAGAGCACAGAGTCAGTAGTTGTGCTGCAGGGGCTTAGTTGCTCCACGGCATGTAGGGTTTTCCCAGATCACAGATCGGACCCATGTCTCCTGCATTGACAGGTGGATTCTTTACCACTGAGCCACCAGGGGAGCCTAGAAAAAGTTTTAATTAAAGAGAAAAATAAGCAATAAAAGTTAAGACTAAATCTATGCCAGTATACACATTCATGTGGACAGTAGTATGTATGAGGTCGTTTTTCATAAACGTTGGTGCATTGACCTAAAAGGAGCAGAAGATCAATACAACTTTGTTTCTGTATCTGCTCTATTAGAGGTTGTGTCTATGATCTGAAGAGAAGGCTCTTCTGTGAAAATCTCCTTAGAGACTTCGTGATAATCACTGCCCGCATAGCAGAATGCGTGTAATAGCCTTTCCCCAAACCATGACCTTTCATGAATTTGCAGTTGTGCAAGACCCACCCACCCTTAAGTATTTGGATACAGACCCACACAGTTTCTTGGTAGCAGCAAATCAGGACAGCTTCCCGAGCCAGTGTAGGCCACAACTGTCTTGGCCCAAGCATCGATCCCAGGCCTGAGGAATCCCAGCCTTCACCACACTTTAACAAGGCAAACCCCAGACTCAGAGTTCAGGCTACGGGAAGTGGCAGGATGCTCCTGGCATTCCGCCCCTGTCCTGAAGACTGACTTGGGGATTTAAGTGTACAACTGTCTCTGTCCAGAAACCTGTCATGGCAAAAGGTGGACCTGTCTCCTGCTGATGTGGGAGGGGTTCAGGGCAAGAGAAAGGGGTCAACTGGTTGTTGGGTAATGCAGATCTGTATTCCAGGATCTTGTAATACAGGGCAGATGTGAATAGGGAAAAAGGATGGATTAGAAGTTCATTTTATCAATAATGATGATGATGATGATGATGATAAATTTTAAACACTTTACATGTCTGTCTTTTTTTCGAAGCTTCATGTCTGTTATTTAATACTTTAAGTAACATTGTGAGCTGTGCTCTATTATTAACTCCATTTTCTGGATGAGAAGTGCCCAGGGACAGGGAGGCCTGGCTTGCTGCAGTCCATGGGGTCACAAAAGATTCAGACATGGCAACTGAACAGCAACAATGACAACAGCATTGATGAGGAAACAGAGGTCATAAGTGGGTTAAGAAATTTGCAAAAAGCCATATGGCAATGAAATGCTAAAAGCTTGTAGTAAGTCAGAGAGGGTAAGTCAGAAGCCACCATGCTTGATGTTTCTTGATGCATAATAGATCATGGGTTAGAGTTTATGTCCCTTAGTGTGACATTAGCAGAAAGAGTCTGAAAATTTGAAATAGGAATGTTTGTTTCTAATATTACTGCTGATTCTATGGATGTGGTATGTTTACTGCAAAACTGACCCCATGTCTTCCCTTCTCTAATTTATCATTTGCAATGAAACTTCGCAACTCCCATCAAGAGGTGGCCTCTATGTTTTTCTGCCCTGGCCTTAGACATGTTTTAGCCAATCGAATATGACAAAAGCAAAGCCTGGGCATCAAGGGTCTTTGCATACCTCTGCTCACTTTCTTGGAGCACTGATAACATCAGGAGACCTAGATAAGACTAACATATGGAGAGTGGGAAACATGTGGCCTAATTACCTCTATTGCCCCAACTATCCAGCCATCTGACATAGACTTATGCTGTTCATGTCATCCAGTCTTTGTGACTTGTCAGAGTTCATGAATAAGCCCAGCTAAAATAAATTGAACAAGACTGCCTAGACAACCCATAGCCTTATAAGCATAAATTTAGATTGTTGTTTTAGAGCACTGAGTGTGGAGTGGTCTTCTAGGCGGCAACAGATAACAAATACGTGATCCAAGGGAAGCCATTTTAACTCAGCAGAATTTTGCCGGAATAACACAGGTGAGACCACTCTGCAAACATTTCATAAGTCCTTCATCCTTGTCTTGGTAGGATATGCTTTCCCATTCACCTTTGTTGGGAACTTGGAGCCTACTTTCTTCTCCAAGTTACAGATGCTTGTTATATGGATGCAAAGACTAATTCTGCAGATCCACCCAAACCTGGTACCCATCACAGGAAGGTATGGGCAGCCCACCATGATGGATCTTGTCTCTGCCCCTCACCTTGGCCTCTTGTTCATGCCTTGGCTTCTTCTGCTTCTGCCTTCCAGAGGATGCTCAGCAAGCCACCAAGGTCTTTAATGTGGTTTCCCTTTTTGAAGCTTTAATTAGTGGCACCTTGGATCTTGGTTGCTTCAGGAGTGGCCACTGAGTCTGACTTCACAAAATGAATACCCAGCGTGTGTAAAACAGACTCATTCATTAAATTCAAGAGAAGCTGAGAGGTCTTTATCGTAAGTAACCAGGAAGGTAGTTTATTTTATTTTGAAATGATCACTTTGGTAGGCAGATAAATGATTGGCTGATGGGAGCTAGTTTGCTTTCTACTGAGTATAAACTTTCTCCACCTAAATTAATGTTAATTTAAATTCTGTGTAGAAGACCATCTAATCTGTTAACTATGATATAGTTTCCATTAACTGCTGCATGAAGGGATAAAGTATACTCTGTTTTCTAGAAAGGGAAGAAAAAAGATCTCAGTTTGGTTGGTAACTGCCTCACTGAAACTCTGTGCCACATGTGTGTGGTTTAGCTGGCGACCGTGGTGTCTGTATGTATGTGGTCATAGATTTGTTATAACCTCTTGTCTGCCAAGGCAAGACCACCAGTTCCATTTTAATTCTAAGTTAACCTCAGGCTGGAGCCGATCCACGCTGCTTGAACATAAACGCTGACACTCAATCCACTCATCCTTCTGGCCCCACAATTTGTTTTTCTTTTTCTTTTTTCCTAAGAAAGTTTGAACATTTGTTAGCAATCCAAAACCAACACTTCATATACAAGACATAGTGATTACATAATCCTTTGTAGGTTCTTATACTTTCACTGTATTGCAAACTTTGCAGTGGTTTCATAAAAATGTCTCCAATTAAAGAGCAATTTCTAAATGGCATCTTTGGAGCTAGGACATCAAGTTTTACAGTGGTGATAACTGTAATTCTTTTGAGAAATACAGCGTTGACACCTTAAGTGGAGGGCTCTCTCTTTCAAAAAAAATTGGGGTATAGTTGCTTTACAGTATTGTGCTAGCTTTTGCAGTTAAAAGAAACAAAATTGGGTCATTTGGAGGGCTCTCTTTTTAAAGAAAGCTTCAGACAGGCTTTTGTTCATGTGTCTCTTGAAATGAGAAACATAAACACAGTATTATCTGGACCTCTGTACTTCCAAATTCTGGTAGTGAAAGGAAAATTGATTTCTGCCTAATTTTAATTTCTAATCAAAGGAAAAGAAGAGCGGAGTCTGTTAGGCTAATTTTGAAAACCAGTAGTCAATTAATATCATGCCTATGACTAGATTTTCACCCCTAATTCTTAACTCTGAATTTAAAATCTCCTGATTCTTAGGCAATCTAAGCACTTGTGAGCCTGACAAAGAGTTAGAACTTTTTTCCCTAATAATGTTTTGTGGCAAGCTCACATGGTGGCCTATGTCCATTGGTCCAATTACAAAATTTACTTGATTTAAATATATTTCTATATTTGGAGTTATCCTCATTTTCTGAGACAGCCTGTTCTCTTTCCAGAAACCTCACTCTGTGACTTATTTGCAGAAGTAACTAGTTAGAAACATTGTGAAGTTGCCAAGGGTTTCTCTCTTAGTTACTAACCGAGTTTCACAAACATCATATTATCATGAGTTAAAAATAATTCCTATTGGGTTGATGGGAGGGGAATACCATAGTTAACTGCTAAAAACAACTGGGGATTATAGGTGATGGGCTTCCTATATGGTGCTAGTGGTAAAGAACCTGCTTGTCGATACTGGAGACAAAAAAGACCCAGGTTTGATCCCTGAGTTAGGAAGATCCCTTGGAGAAGAACATGCCAACCCACACCAGTATTCTTGCCAAGAGAATACCATAGAGACAGAGGAGCCTGGTCGGTTACAGTCCATAGGGTCTCAAAGAGTTGGACATGACTGAAGTTACTTAGCACACACGCATATTATGGGTTACATTAAGAAGGGTGCTAATGTTTCAGCCATTGACATCCAAGCTCCTACTTGTGGAGGGATGAATTCCATCCTGGCAGGACTCCTCTGGGGGTGGAAGTTTGGATGTCAGTGAAAGAGTGGAAGAAATTCTAGCTTTGAACCCATCAGATGATCTGGGTAAGCACGCCAACTCACTTTTAATGCACCAATGATTAATCATCTTATCCTACCTTACCCAAGCCTCAGTTTTATCATCTGTAAAATGGGGATAATAATGATTTCAGCAGGACTGTGGCAAGGATTATGCTGGACACACTATGCCTAGTAGTTGACTTGACCTCCTTGTTTGCTATCTGCTTCTCAAACTCCCTCATGGACTACAGGAGAGGAAGAGAGTGAATGAAAGAATGAGAGAGAGCATGGGATCCAGAATAAACATATTGTTTGCACCTCTGGATCCGGCTGTAGTTGAAGGAGGATACTTTGGAATGTTTAGATACATTCTCTCCTTTGTTTAAGCCCAAGGATTTTGTTACTTGTGATTGAAAGAGTCCTGACATCTAACTCCCTAAAATTAGACATTTCTAGAGAGATTCTTGGGCTTCCCTGGTGGCTCAGAGGTAAAGAATCTACCTGCAATGTAGGAGACCTGGGTCCAATCCCTGGATTGTGAAGATTCCCTGAAGAAGAAAATGGCTACCCACTCCAGTTTTCTGGCCTGGAAAATTCCATGGACAGAGAAGCCTGGCAGGCTACAGTCCATGGGGTTGCAAAGAGTCAGACAGGACTGAGTGACTTTCACTTTCAGAGAGATTCTTAATACCTTAATCTAGAATGTTCTGACACTGTTACTCAAATAAAACTACCTTTCTGAGTCTCAGTTTTCTCATATATTAACTGAGAACAGTCTCACTCACTTCATATTTGGAAAAATAATATACACTCAAAGCATCAGCCCAGATTAGATGATCAATTAATGGTATTTATTGTGATGGTTATTAATCTGATGGATACACTTTGAAATCTGGACCATAGTTATTCTTGGTGTGTGTGTTTGTGTGTGAGTGTGTCATTTTTTTAAATTTTCAAATGTAGAACTAAAATTTTAAGGTCAGTTTGCAGGAGTGTTGTTAGTGTGCCACATTAAAAGCATAATGTCTGAATATATTCAAATTATGTAGGGCCTCCAACTTATCAAAAACTCTTCCAAGGATTTTATAAATATTAACTCCTTAAATAATTATAACAAATTGAGGAGGTAAGTTCTGGGCCTCTATCTATTCTACAGATGGAGAAACTGAGACACTTAAGAGACTAAACATTTTTTCCATTATCACATAATTAGTGGCACCTGGAAGACTGAGCATCTTTTCCAGTGCCACACAGTTAATCAGTAACAGAGCTTGAACTTGAACAAGGTAGTCTAATGCTATAGGCCATAGTTTTTGTCATTGCATTTTGCTGCCTCTTAATAGCAGCCGACAGACTGTGGTCTCCTGACAATAGCGTAAGCATCAATTGGGAACTTGTTAGAAATGCAATTCTCTGATCCAACCCAGAGCTATTGAATCAGAAATGCTTTGGGCTGAGGTTCCACAAACTATTTGTTGACGTGCCCTGCAGGTGATTCTAATTTGGGCTAAAGTTTGAAATCTTCTGTCCTGGATCATGACCTTTAAGGGGTAATTCACAAACCAGGTACTTACAGCCCTTAAAGTCATGTGTTCAATCAAGGACTTCTGAATATCTGCTAATGTGCTATCATTGTACCTGTAGGTTTTAACATACAAAGCAAAAACTGAAGTGTTCCCTGGCAACAAACAATTAAATAAAGACATAAATAAATACAAGATCCCAACTGTCAGATCTGGTAACTTCTGGGAAGGAAAGGTGATACCAGAACTTATGACAAAGGGTGGCAGATAATGGTGGTGTCATAAAGTCTTTTCTCAGTAAGCGATGGATGAGGACCTGTGAAAATGATGGTTCTCAACTTGCTGCATGTTGCAGTCACCTGGAGAACCTTAAGGATGCCACTTCTCAGACTGCATCCCAGATTAATCAAAGCAGAACCTCATGGGGTCAGGGCAGGCAATGGTGTTTTTCAGCTCCCTGGGTGATTCTAACATGCAGCCTAGGTTTGGAACTGCTACATTATAGGCTGCATAGAAAATATTTAGGCATCATACAAGAGCGGGAAATGTGATGGTGGTGACGAAACCAAGAGGCTTTTATGGAAAAAAAAATAGAGAAAGCATAAGATTAGTCCATGAACGTGCTCAGTCGTTCAGTCGTGTCTGACTCTGTGACCCCATAGACTGTAGCCCACCAGGCTCCTCTGCCCATGGATTTCCCAGGCAAGAATTCTGGAGTGGGTTGCCATTTCCTTCTCCAGGGAAATCTTCCCAACTCAGGGATTGAACTCATGTCTCCTGAATTGCTAGTCAGGTTGTTTACCACTGAGCCACCAGGGAGGCCCAAACTTATAGTTACCAAAGGGGAAAGTGGGGGAGGAGGGACAAATTAGGATTAACAGATGCACAGATATTACTATCTATAAAATAAATAACAAGTACCTACTGTTTAGCACAGGAAACTGTATTCAACATCCTATAATAAATTATAGTGAAAAGAATGGATATGTGAATCACTTTGATGTGCAACAGAAACTAACATGCTCAGTTGCTAAACTGTGTCTGATTCTTTTGTGACCCATGGACAGTCGACTGCCGGGCTCCTCTGTCCATGTGATTTCCAGTGAGAGTACTGGAGTGACTTGCCATTTCCTTCTCCAGGAGGTCTTCCCGACCCAGGCATCAAACCCTTATCTCCTGCATTGACAGATAGGTTCTTTACTCCTAAGGCACCAGAGAAGTGCCCAGAAATTAACACACTATTCTAAATCAGTTATACTTCAATTAAAAAAAAATTAAAAACAAAAAGAAAAGATGGTTTCTTTCCAGCTTTTTGGCTGGGCTTATGAATTTCTTCAACCAGTAGAAAGCAGAGGAATTGATATATGCCATAAGTCTTGGTCTCAAGAAGTCTCATGTGCTCTTATTTTCTTGCTCAGCTAGCCCATTAAAGAATGAGAGACACTCGTGGCTCAAACATCCTCACTACTTCAGCCAACAGTCTGTCAATACCCTTAGACTCAGAGCTACCTAAGTGACTTGTGGCGATCAAAGACACGTGATAGAGCTCAGCCAAGACGAGAAGAAGCATCTTGCTGATCCAGCCTCAATTCCTGAGCTGCAGAATCACAAGCTAAATAAATGGATATTAATAAGTCATTAAGTTTTGCTATGCTTTGTTAGAGAGCTACGGCTAACTGATAAAATAAGCTTTAGAATGGGCTTCCCTGGTGGCTCAGTGGTTAAAAATCTGCCTGCCAGTGCAGGGGACACGGGTTCAATCCTTGACCCAGGAAGATCCCACATGCAGTAGAGCAACTAAGCTCGTGCACTGTACCTGTTGAGCCTGTGCTCTAGAGCCTGGGAGCTGTAGCTGCTCAGATTCTTTACAGCCCATGCCTCACAACAAGAGAAGCTGTTGCAGTGAGATGCCTGTGCACCGCGACTAGAGCTTAGCCCCTGGAGAAAAGCCAGTGCAGCAACGAAGACCCAGCACAGTCAAAAATAAATAAATGTTTAAAGTTATTAAAAAATAAGCATTAGGAAACTCTACAATAATTTTTCATAATACATTTTGCATAATGATTCTGAAGCCTCCTGAACAATGATCCTTGTGAGAACAATGTTAACTAAAAATAAAAGTTGGGAACGCTAGCTGTTCTTTCTCTATTGCAGCTGTCAGCCTTTGCTGTTTTACTGTAATATAATTATCAAATTAATTTGGTTCAAATCAAAGACAGGGAGGTTTCTAAGTAGCAATGGTTCGTCTGTTTTTGTAGAAATGAGAACATTAAAGGAACACAAGTTTGTAATTGTATGGCAGGCTATTTATTAGCAGGAGTGATTTTTGAGCAAGAGGCTCCAAGATGGATTTGTGTTCTATTAAAAAATAATCACAGAAACCTGCCTTCCAATCCAGGGCACAAATAATTTAATTAAAGTGTATAAAGCAGGACACATGAACAAGTCACTCTGTTTTCCTCATTCTACATTGTCGTGTGTGTGTGTCACACTTCCTTTGCTTTATTATCAGTCTCGATAAACTCCGAAAGAGAAAACCACTTGATTTTGTCACGAAATGACTCTAATACGCCTTCCACAGTGTGGGACCTCCTTTCCGGCACTCACATCTGAGTGTCGCTTGCTCAGGGCCTTTCTCCACGAGTGAAGTGGCTTGTTGGACATGTGTTGGTGGGAGACAAGTGAGCATGAAGAACATGGGGGTCCTGTCCATGGTTTGTATTCTGCGCCATGCCCTTTTAATGACCTACGTATAGGTTTTCTACCTCCAAATATACTTGTACATACACGCAACGTTAGAATCCCAAAATTTGTTGGGAATTTCGAATTTAAAAATTTGTTAAACTCTGTTTTGATTTTAAAACACCAGTTATTTCTTAAGCTTCTGAAATATCCATTTTCAACACATGAAGGAGTGTGTGCTTCTAGGAAATATTTTGGCTTCTTGGCTGAGTGGGTGGAGGGGTGTAGTGGTTCTCCCTCTGTCCATTTCTGCCAGCATCATCCTCCATTTCCCTGCAGTGGAGTCTGAGGGGATCACTTGCCATAGATCATGGGTCCATGGAAATAGTTCAGAGGCCCATGGGCAGAACTGTCCTATGGTTGATTTGAGACTGGCTGGGAGATTGGAAGACTTGGCTGTAATTCTCACCTGCCACTCTTTACTGAGTGATCCTGGGTGAGTCATTTAGCCACCAACTAGTTCTCATTTCACTTAGAAAACAGGAAATTGGAGTTGACAATCTCTTGAGTTCCTTTATAGCTATTTCTTTTTACACTTAACTAGGCAGTGCAGGAACACTGTGCTCACTAATATGGCCATTGGATAGTATACGTGGTTTACATTGTTTTGTTTAAGAGCTCAAATCTGGAATAACTTTAAGGTGTTTCCTCACCTGTCCTTCCCAATCTGACTGTAACAGCTGTTTTGAGCTCAAAAAGTTCCTTAATGTCCATATCCAGGTAGTATTTGCAACTGAATATTGATTATGAAATAATATAGAGGTATTTCCTTTTAATATGTTAAAAGTAAACATTTTGATCCTCAAAAGGTACATTTAAATTTTTTTGGAGGTTTTACTCATATAAATTTGGAATAATGCGTGTGATTCCCTGGTTCTGGAAGTCCTTATCAGAGGAGTGATAGATCTTTCAGCAATTCCATTGAAATTGTCTCGACAGAAACATATTCCGACACAAAGGTTTAGTTAAGAGTTACACTGTTAACCAGAGGATGCTGCTGTTTTAAGAGAAGAAAGCTTTCCTTTTAGGGAAAAAACGTCTTTTGGTCAACTTTGGCTAAGGCTTAAGCAATGATTTATAGGTTTCATGCCCCATTTGTCATGGGTCTAGGAGAAATGAGTTTTCTATTGATGAGATGTCTCCTGTGATTACAGTTTATCTTTGGAATGGGATCTAAAGGATGAAGAAAGATGATAAGAAATGTATCTTCTTTTCCCTGGGAAAGCTTAGGAGAAAGGCATCATTTACCACACAGTTCCTCCCTCATTTCATGGGTGGTAAACTCTCTTGAGTCCCATCCTGAAGTGTGTGTGATCAGAGGTACCTCTGCTGGTGTAAGACACACATAAGGACAATGAGGCAGGGGACTAACCCTTTCTGCTACGTGACATTTTGCTCTATTATACTGATTTGACAGCTGGGACAGGCTGATTTATGTGACAAATTCTGACAGAATTTCTTATTTGCACTGGTCACTACATTTGCATCCTAAAGTTTACAAAGCTTGACAATGACAACCTAGTAGGTATTTTGATTGTTTTGTTTTGGTGTGTGTGTGTGTGTGTGTGTGTGTGTGTGTAGTGTATTAGCTTTTACTGAAGTGTGATCCACATGCAAAAAGGTGAGCATATCGCAAGTGAAAAGCTTCATGTATTTAAGAACTGAATCAATGTGTAACCAAAGGCCAAGAAACAGTCCTTTTCCAGCTCCCTGGGACTTTCCCTCCCAACCCCTCCCTGATCCAGTGTAACCTCCCTCCTGATTTTTAACAGCATGGTTTAGTTTTGCTTATTTTTCTCTTTCCATAAAATGAACTGTACAGCATTGCTTTGCAGAGTCTGACGTCTTTCCCTCAACATTATGTTTGTGAGATTCTTCCATATCCTTCACATTGCTATTCAGGAGTCCATTATGTGTAAGACTCATTTATCCATTCCACCACTTGAGGCACATTTGGGCAATCTCCACTTTGGGGCTTTTAGCAATAATGCAGCTCTAAACACTATTCTGTGTCCTCCAGGGAACATGTACACCTTTGTCTTGGGAATATGCTTACATATGCAATTTGTGGCTCATAGGTACATAGTTCTTCTCTAGTATGATATTAGAGTTGGGTGTGCAGAATTGATGAAATTATGAAACCAGGCATTCAGTTGTTTGAAGCCTGGAGTAAGTGTTGTTTGGGGAAGAGAGGAGAATGTGGATTCTCCTGAATACTTTCCAGTGCTTCTGAGCTTGCATTGTTCTTCCATGGCAACGGCAGGGGTTTGAGAGTGTGCTGACATGGCCCTTTCGGCGGGGCTGCTCCTGGCCTGGCCTTCTTGCCACATGACCTCTTCTAGCCCAGACCTCATGAGGCTTACGGAAAGTGGCCTTGGCTCCTTTGTGTTCGTTTCCGGCCCCAGGTTGCTCATCGCTCCCTCTGCCCATTTGAGGCAACACACTGACAGTTGTCAAGATGAATCACGGCTCTTTCTCAGACATGCAGGGAGACCGAGTTTGTGACTAACACACAAATCCTCTGGACCTGGGCTGAGCCACCAAGAGCCACCCTTGTCCAGGCAAGTTCAGGCCCGAGGTACAACCTCTGCCAGTCAGCAGGGAAAACAAGCATCGGCAGAACAGTGTGATTTATCTGCTCTTCTGATTTTGGAGACACTTTGCTTTTTCTCAACCCGCTTCATTTCCTCCAAAAAGTTGTATTAGCTTATTTGTGGCCCCTGATGTGTGCTTGCCTGCTATGCCTGTGCTCAGAATCCAGGGAGTGTGGCCTGAATAATGAAAGCCTCCAGGGAGAGGTGGTCTCAACACTGATGTCAGTGGGTGCTGAGCACTGCCTTCCTCCTGCCCATCTTTTACTCTCTGACTCTCCCCTTTTGTCTGCAGAAATAGATTGAAATAATGAAGGACTTAAAAGCTTTGAGGAGAAATGAGATGTGAGGAAGGACGATGGGGATCTTTGGGTGGAAGGTACTGACTACCTGCATCGATGTTTCAAGTCTCCTTAGATTTTCTTGGAAACCATTTTCTGATCAGTCCAAGTTGACTTAGTTCCTCCAGAGCTGTGTGTGCCTGTGTGTTAGGGAGATATCACCAACCAGGTTTTGCAGTCACCCTGTATGCTGCTGGTTCCGCAGCATCTTCACAAAACCAGCCCTCATAATTGCAAAAGAAGGTTCGATATTGTTGGCTACAAATAGATATTTCCTTGCATATGAACTGGGTGATGTTTTGCATCCCTTGGAATTGGCCTCCTCGCACCATCTTGTTTGAAGGACAGAAGAGCTGGGGCTTTAACTTAATTTCAAGAGACTGGACAATTTCATTCTCACCTGCCGAAAGCACCATGTTTATTGAAAAGGAACTCTCAGAGTGGGCTCAATTAAGCCCAGACAGTTTAATTTAACTTGTTCTTAATTGTAAGGGGTTATTTTTTCTGGCACAGAGCCACTCAGAATTTTATCTGAGCGTTCCCCAGATAATTTTCATCTTCTTGCAAAAGTTTCTCGGTGATGTTCAGAATTCCATTGCAGTGGGCCATTTCAGGGTTTTTTTTTTTTTTCTGTTTGACTCTGCTTTACATCATTTAGGGGTGTGTGAATTGGTAGAGGTTGGCAGATTTCCTCTTCACAGATCTACAACTTGTCTCCAGAGGTCAAGGCTGTTTTCTGAAGAACTGGAGGTACCTAACAAAGGCAAGCCCATCCTTATATTCATTCAGTGAGTCATTCTCTGTCTCCGACTTCCTGTTGTTATTGTCTGGTCACTGTTACAAACAGAGGCCTACTGCTCTCACTGAGGCGATAAGAGGTAGGCAAAGGGATGGGGACTTCGTGTTAGGGAAAGAGGTATCATTAGCCTGACCGTAGTGCGTTGCAAAGTGTGGTCCCTGGGTCTATAGCAGCAGCATCACTTGAAAACATCTTATACAAGGAAACCTACAGAATCAGAAAATCTGGGGCTAAGCCTAGTGATCTGTGTGTTTTTAACAAATAAATCTGAAACAAATGCAGTTCGGGATCAGCTTCTCTCATAAAAGAATATCTTTGCCAGTCTTAAGTATTAGGGCATAAGCTTTGGAAATGTCACTGGTTTTGGGGGGATTTTGTTTGTTGGCTTATTTGTCATTTGCTTTTAGTTTTCAGTGGTGATAATTCATACTGAGTAAAATGAGACATATAAAATAACTACACATAAAATATTAGGTATAATTTCCTTAAGCCTGGGCTCTCTTCTCCAGAGGAAGGATGATAGGAGAATGGCTTGGAAGTATATTGAAAGTCTAGCTCTTTTCCTTGTGTGTATGAAAAATATGTGATTACATCTCTCATCTTAGGCTTGTAACCTGAATGCCTTAGACGAGGTTTCCTCTCTTGAGTTTTTGAATAGGTTTCTAACAGACTTTTTTCTAAATGTTGTCTCGTTGTTTTGAAAAAATGTTTTGGTTTTCTACTTTTTCTTCTATTTCCTTCTGGAAATTTTTCTTAGGGCATCCTTAATTATGGGCTTCTCTTGAGTATATATGACAACTCTTGAGTTACAACTGGAAAGAATAGTATGAAGAAGAAGGCTGTGTTACTACTGCTGTGCCAACAAGTCATGATAGTTGTTCCAAGTCATGATAGAGAGAGAAAGGATTGGCAGGTTCATTTCCTAAAACATAAAATGGATATGTGATTTGGTATTACTGGGGAGGAGAAATCATGGAACAAAAATTATCATGTGTTAATTCTTATGTCAAATTGACTGAAAGCTTTGATAACTACCCATTTAATTACTGGATCATCAACTCCATGTGTCTAGTTGAGGATCCAGTTAAGGTACAGTAGTCTGCCTCTACTTGAAGGATGTTCATGGGCTTCTGAAATGCATAGTCTACTTCTCAAGTAAATTATATTGATGGCTAGTAACTTACAACTTCTTCTATCCTTAAAGCAAGCACGGAGTAGAAACTTAACATCCTTTCTCCCTACCCTCACCATCCCCCCCCCCAAAAAAAACATAAATATTAGATGAAAAGAATAGTTGATTTTGTTGGAAAACTAGACATTAGGAAAGTACCCAAACTATAATCAAATGAATTGAAATTTCAGGAATTGAATGAGCTATTTTGAAGGGGTAATGGACTAATATGAAGACCCTTAATTGGTTATAAAACAATCTGTCAAGTATTTCAGGACAAAGATGAAGGTGGTAAATTTCTGTGAAATAGTTTATCTCCACTATAATCACAAATGCAAACGTCTAAACGTATGTCGCAGACTAGCATTTTCTTTGAAAGAGGAAACCATGGGAGACCTTGCAAATGCTTCAGGAAAGGAAAGTGATGCAATTATAAATTGGTGAGCAAGCACGGGCTCTGTACGAAGACTGTTTCTCTCTTTGAAGCTTGAAAGCTCCCCTCCCCTCTGCAGTCTTCAAAGGCATTCCACTCCAGGGAAAACTGCTTAATGGCAGCTCAGTTAGCTGAGCTGGGAGGCGAGGTCTGGAGTGGGAACCCCAGGTCCCTGCCCGCCCTCCATCCCTCTGCCCCTGCTTCAAGCTTTACCCTCCGCACCCAGCTGTCCTTCAGGAGCCCCTCTGGGAGCCAGGTTAGCCCGGGATGCCCCAGAGCCCTGAGATGCTTCAGCTCATTTGTTTGTTTACGCTCTCTGCCAGTCAGACTGAACTTCTCATTAGAATGAAGGCTGGGATTCTTGAATCAAATCCAACTGATAGAATCTGAGCACTCTGCTTTCAGACTCATTTGGCTAATATTAGTATTAATGCTTTCAGAAAGGTACTGTAAAGAATCACTTGTTGAGGTTGTAATTTACATACAATAAAATGTCAGATGGGAAATGTAGAGTTTGACGGAGTTAGGCCAATGTACACAACTATCCTGTCAGTTAACAAGGACAGCATTTTCACCAGTCCAGAAAGATCTCTTAGCAGTCACTCCCCACCCCTGCCCCAGGCAACCGGTGATCTGATTTCTATCACCATAGATTAACTTTGCCTGTCCTAGAACTTCACACAAATGGAGTCACACAGTATATACACTTTTAGGTCTGGTTTCTTTCACTCAACTTAATGTAAACATCCAAATTTATACTCAGGCTTCACATTTTCTTTGAAAGAGGAAACCATGACAGGCTTTGAGAAACTTTTAGGAAAAGAAGCCAATTCACCTGTTTTGATGCACAGGGAGCATTTTGCTCCTTTGCATCACTACATAGTATCCCATGAATATATCCATTCCCTTATTAGTGGACATTTGAATTTTTATAGATTAAGATTCAATGAACATTTAGGTGCAAGTCTCTTTGTGGACATGTATTTCGATTTCTCTTAAGAGGTGGATTCACTTGTTCACATTTAACTTTGTGAGCAATGGCCAGATTATTTTTCAGAGTGGTTGTTCACAGACAGTCTATGAGGGTTTCAGTTGTGCCATGTATTTGTCAACACTTGATATTGTCAGTCTTTTTAATTTTAGCCATTCTAGTAAGTTTAATTGGCATCTCATTGTGGGATGGTCAATTTCTTTTTTTAAATCTGTGATCCCACTTTTGGGTTTCTTTTCTGGTAATTTTAACAAGGGGCCAATCAATTTAGAATGTGATATAGAGTCATAAAAACCTGCCCAGAATGAAATGGACAGATATCACTAGCTCATTTTCATAGCTTGTCAACTACTGGGCTATGATCAAATTGCAAAATTTTGGGCATTGTTTCTATTTTCCTTTCTTTCTTGGAAATTTAATCTACTTTATCTTTCAACATTAAATTTTCTTTAAAGAAGGCAAAAATTCAAAGAAGTCATGTTATTAGTTTCTTAAGGCTGCCATAACAAATTACTACACGCTTGGTAGCTTAAAACAACAGGAATTTATTCTCTCACAGTTCTGAAGATCAGAAGCCTGAGATACACTACCCTGAGCCAAAATCAAGGTGTCTTCAGGGCTATACTCCCTCCAGAGGCTCCAGGGAGAATCTGTTCCCTGCCTCTTTCAGCTTCTGGTGGCTGCTGGCATTTCATGGCTTGTGGTTACATCACTCCAATCCCTGCTTCTGTCTTCACATTGATACCTCTCTGTGTGCATCTCCTTCTCTCTTATGAGAACACTTGTGGTTGCCTTAGGTCCAATTGGATAATCCATGATATTATCACCATCTCAAAATCCTTAATCACATCTGCAAAGTCCCTTCTTCCAAATAAGGTAAAATAAGCTAATATTTACAGATATTTTGATAGGGACTTGAGGGGTAGATTTTTCAGCTTAGCATAGGTATTCAGCCTTAAAGCTAGCTTGTCTAAAGCTGAGGTTCCTTACTTCTTTTGAGGAAGAAGGATCAAAGGATATATTATAAATGTTTGTTGTTGTCAGTCACCAGTCATGTCCAACTCTTTGTGACCCCATGGACTGTAGCATGTCAGGCCTCCCTGTCCCTAACCATCTCCCAAAGTTTACCCAAGTTCACGTCCATTGTGTTGGTGATGCCATCCAACCATTTCATCCTCTGATGTCCTTTTCTCCTTCTGCCCTCAATCTTTCCCAGCATCAGGGACTTTTCCAATGAGTCAGCTGTTGGCATCAGATGACCAAAATACTGGAGCTTCAGCGTCAGTCCTTCCAATGAATATTCACGGTTGATTTCCCTTAAGATTGACTGGTTTGATCTCCTTGCAAGGGACTTTCAGGAATCTTCTTCAGCACCACACTTCAAAGGCATCAATTCTTTGGCACTCTGCCTTCTTTACGGTCCAGCTCTCACAACCATATTTAACCACTGGGAAGACCATAGCTTTGACTATATGGACCTTTGTCAGCAGAGTAATGTCTCTACTTTTCAACACAAGCTATAAGTGTTATTTACAATTATTTACAATGTTTTTATTTTTCTACAATTTTTATAATTTTTTAAAATAATTATTCCTGCTTTTCAACACACTGTTATAAGTGTTATTTATAATTATTCTAGTGTACCTGGATTTGGGCTCCATTTCTCCTCATAGTGGTGTTTTATTCCTGATATTCCTGGAGAAGGAAATGATGACCTACTCCACTATTTTTGCCTAGAAAATCCCATGGGCAGAAGGGCCTAGCTGGCTACAGTTCATGCAGTCGCAAAGAGTCAGATGCTACTGAGTGACTGAGCACATATTCATGATATTCCTGATAGGTTACAGGGGAATCTATGAGGAATCTCATAGAGCCTATATATTCGTGTATTTGTCTTATACTCCCAGGCATCCTTTACCTCCAACTCTTCTCGTGGATTCCTTCAGGCAGACTCTTCTTCCCCTCCCCTCTGCTGAGCTTGGGTTTTCCCACATGACTTGGCCAGTGAGATGTGATCAGAAGTAATATTATGTAGTTACAAATGGGGGATTTAAGAGGCCTGGCAAAATTCCATCACCTCTTCTGGAACTCTGATTTCCACCATGAAAATATCTTGTCTCCGATGGCCATTGCATCTTCCACCTGGGTCCTGGCAGAAAAACTTGTGGAATAAACCTGTATCTGACCCAAAGTTTGGCATCCAGCTTGGTTCAGAGAAGCTCAATGAATTCCTTCTGGACCACAGCTTGCCTGAAGGTCTGTGAGTGTGAATTAAATGTTTATTGTAAGTAACCAAGATTTTTGAGTTGTAAGGTAGCATTGTCACAGCAAAAGCTGATTAATACACTATATTTAAATCTCCACCTACTTTTCTACTCTGGCAAGCTCTCTTGGACAGTGGAAAAAGAAAACCTTAGAGTATTTATTGCTTTCCCCTCTATAAAATCCTAGAGCACCAGTTAAACAACCAGCTCCCCATTTCTCCTTACCGTCTGCCCTTAGGATTGAATCAAAAGAGTTTCCTAAACCAAAGGCATTCTAGTCCCCAAAGAAAATGCAAAATAATGATATGCTAAATGGTTCTCAACTTCAAATGACTCACAACTACAAAAAGGAAACTGAGCAAAATAAACAGTTATCTTCTCTCACTTAAAAGTGAGCCCCAATTTTACAACATCTAGAGTTAAAGGAAGGAGGGACGAAGCCACCATCTTTCTCCTGGAAACTGGGGAAACATTTGTATTTCCTCCGAATTTTTTTGATATATACTGATTTTGGAGACCTAACAAAATGAGATGCAAGTGGGGGTGGGAGGAGTTGAAGTCTTCAATCCTGGACTTGTAAAATAGGCAATTGACATGCTTCTCTTGGGCTTCACTGGTGGCTCAGACAGTGAAGAATTCTCCTCCTATGCAGGAGACCTAGAGTTGACCCCTGGATTGGGAAGATCCCCTGGTAAAGGGACTGGCTACCCACTCCAGTATTCTTGCTTGGAGAATTCCATGGACAGAGGAGCCTGGCAGGCTACAGTCCATGGGGTTCCAAAGAGTTGGACACAAATGCGCAACCAACACACTTCGTCACACACACACGCCTCCCTCATGAATCCCACAATGTTGACTGCACTTAGGTTTCACTCTTAGGCCAAGTTTCACTGTATATAATGCAAGTATTTGTAAAACCTGAGCAGGTTTGAGGTTACTTTGGTAAAACAAACAGAAACCAACAGTATCACCTCCCCCAAATCTTACCTAATTGTCACCACTTAATTCACACCAGCGTGCTGTATGCACTCTTCTTATAGGATCACTGGTAGCAAATTATAGCCAAGCTTTTACTCGAGAGAAAGGCTTACTAACCCTAAAATCCCATTGTCTAAGAATTTTCCTTTGAATGAGATTTTTTCTTGCTGTTCAGTATTGAAAAGCAAAGACAATGAAAATATATAGTTGTCTTAAATGAATTCCTTCCCTGGGTTCAATATCAGGACCTCTCTTCCACCCCTAAAATTAGCAAATGAAGCTTGTGGGAAAATAGAAAGAATTTCTGACAAAAAACAGCTCTAGAAGTCAATAATGCTGATAGCATTATAGATAGAAGAACATGAAAGTTGAGAGAACAGTGTATCTTAGAGTTAGCAGTTTGTGTAAGTATGTGTGCTAACTCATTTCAGTCGTGTCTGCCTCTTTGTGACTCCGTGGACTGCAACCTGCCAGGCTCCTCTGTCCATAGGATTCTCTAGGCAAGAATCCTGGAGTAGGTTGCCATGTCCTCCTCCCGGGGATCTTCTTGACCCAGAGATCGAACCCTCATCTCCTGTGGCTCCTGCATTGCAGGCAGATTCTTTACCACTTAGCCACCAGGGAAACCCATGTCAGAGTTCCCCTTTGTAAGGTGACTGGAGGAATAGGAAGTTTATCATGTCAAGCTACCCTCACCTGTAATAGTGAAGGTCTGAACTTTGTTCAGCTGGCTGTATTTAAAGTCATTAAAAATGTAACAGATACAAAAGTGGTTCTGTCCCATCTGTTTGAAGTTTCCAACATAAATTATTACCTTGCATGATACACTTAAAGTCAGGTCTGTTTTGTATCAATGCTAAATGAAAATGGAAAAATAAAGCCAGAGAAGATGCTGAAGTTCACCGATGCAGTAAAAAGTGAAAAGAAAGCAAAATGACATTCCATTTTCCAAAAGACTACCAGTTCTGCCTTTGATGTTGAGATTGTTCAATTACCCTGGAAAGTGAAAGATGTTTCATAATCATTAAATTGTCATTTTTTCCCCCATCCTGAACATTGTAGTGCATTTCCTGTCTCAGCGAAGCAAGATAAATTAGATTCAGGAATCTCCATGGAAAAGGTCACTTTTCATTCTGTGCGATGCTGACCTTTTTTTCCCTTTCTAATAAATATGGTCTTGAAGTCCTCTTCACCTATAGATGCATTCCCATCTCAGAATGGCCTTCAGGCTCGTATCATTTTAGTCTCCTCTGAGATAGCATCCCCTTAAATAGGTGGATATTATTTTATGCTGCATTTAAGGGATTTCAGCATGTTTGTACTTATTTGAGATGTTAATACTTGGCACTGGCATTAAAATAGAAAGTAACACCAAAAATTGAGTTAAAGATATCCACTTTGTTGGATGTATGACATCTAGTCAACAGACAGCGATTTGGTAAGATTATTGGTTGGGTCTCATATTCTTCTTGCTTGTTTAACACATATGCCAAAGACAAGCCTTGTTTAAAACATTCTTAAAATATCCATGTGTACACTGTTAAACAGAGGCAGACAAGGCTTAGCAAGGTGACCTGATCTGGAGAACGGAGCTTTGTGGTGGGAAGCCCCCATTCTAATTCTGGTTCCATCTGTTTTCATTAACCCCTCAGAGTTTATGTTATTTGGTTACAACAGAGTCAGGGTCAAATTTGTTCAGTTATATCCCCCTGAAGTGGTGAATGTAATCATCTACTTGATTCTCTGGCTTGATTTCTATTTCTCTTTGGATAGACTCTCCTGAACCCCATCTTCAGGTTAGGATCAATCTAAGAGTCAGAACCAATCTTGTTCTTACAGGTTCAGCATTCTGGAAAGTGGAGTTTTAATATAACCATATTGCCATTTCTATAAAGTGGGTTTCTCCCTTGTGTCCACTGTATACACTCCTCTTCCAATGTGCGGTTGGTGTGCCTCTATCAAGAGGTACTGTCTCTATTCCCTCCCCTTGAAACTGGATGGATCTTGTGTCATCTTCTTTATTCATTGTGCATTATGGGATCTCTTAGTTGTAGCATGTGGGATCCAGTTCCCTAACCAGGGATCAAATGCTCCCCTGCATTGGGAGTGCAGAGTCTTAGATACTGCACCACCAGGGAAGTTCTTTTAAATGGCTTTAATCAACAGAAGACAGACTTGAGGCTCCATGAATTTGGAGGTGACTCCATAAAAGGAAATGTGGTCCTCTCTCTCTCTCTCACAGACACACACACACACACACACACACACACACACACACACACACACACA
>ML663049.1:1127060-1292919 GCA_007570785.1 Antilocapra americana
CACACACACACACACACACACACACACACACACACACACACACACACGCTTACTATGGGAAGTCAGGTGCCACACTCAAACTTGCCCACTATATGAGTAAGCCAATGTGGAGCTGCATCATCTAGACTCAAATGACTGAAGACCCCAACCCTCCCTCCCTTCTCCCCTACTCTCCCACCAAATTCCCCAGAACGTATAATTGCAACCACATGAAGATCTTAAGGAAGAACTGCCTTGCCAGGCCCTTCCCAAATTCTTGATCAATTGGACTGTGAAAGCAAGCCCAGATTGTTGCTTTAAGCTATTACCTGCTGTGATGGAGAACCAAACAGAGGCTTAATAAAGAGGCTATTGAAGAAGCCGGATGCAGTCTGAGGGCAAGGAGAGAGGTGGTGTAGTATCCTGGAGCCTCAAGTGACAAGGCTATTACCACTCCCAGGCCTTGGAAGCCCAGAGATGTGGAGAGAGGTCCACCTGGGGAGAAGCAGGGGCCTTTGGTCACGAGATGTAGCCAGGCCTGCCCAGACTCTCAGGAAAGAGAGAGCTCAGCCTCATTCTTTCTCTTTTAAGTCTCCAGCTGAGGGATTCCTCATGGGCCATTGGCCTAATCCCAGCATCAGAGGATGAATTGGCTATTAACAAAGATACCCAGAGAGTTGAGATGTTTGATTAGCAGGAAACACACAAAGGAAGAAGCAAGATTTTAATAAGTTGTGTCTTATCCCCATGTTATCTCTCACTGAGTCTCCCTAGATGACACGATGTTATCGCCTCCAAATATCCCACCTGTGCTGGCCAGTGAGCTCACTGCCAGCTTCAACATCTCACGTCTCTTTTCTGTGAACTATCAGCAGAGAGAAAATTACATTAGTTGGAGAACTGAATCCCTAAAGAGATGCCAGAGGGGATTTTATTGGCAAAAATATTCTCTCCAATTAATTAAATACTGAATTTCTAGTTTCTTTCTTTTGGTTTTACATTGCTAAGTCTTTCTCTTGATTTTATTTTTCTCTTATTCATTCTTTCTGCTACTAATAGCTTCAACTAATAACTTCAAACCATCCACTTGGTCATCTTCCTGGTCATCCACCCCTTACTGTTTAAATGCCTAATGGATATTATGTCCCAGCAAGTCAAACTTCATGGGTCAGTGTGCCCAAGTCCATCCAGACTTCCTTTGAATCTCCCTTTTATTTACTGTCTAGAAGAAGAAATCAGCAAACATTATTCACCTGGTTCTATGTTCTTTCACAAACATGATTAAAGCCTAGATTCTCAACCAAGATTGAGAATGTGTTTTTCTCATAATGGAGGTGGCAGGGTGATCCCAAATCACTTGTGAAGTTAGTCAAATTTTGGTTTTATAGGAACCTACTTTATTTTTACATGAATATCTTGATTTTTACTTATCAGATAATTAGTGAGCATTTATTATGTCAACAAGATGATACAAGGAAGAGATAAACAGTTGTTAATTAGTGTCTTTAAGAAAGAATGAGAACTTCCCTAGTGGTTCAGTGATAAAGAATCTCACCACAATGCAGGAAATGCAGGTTCCATCCCTGGATCAGGAAGATCCCCTGGAGGGGGCATGCAACCCACTCCGGTATTCTTGTCTGGAGAATCCCATGGACAGAGGAGCCTGGTGGGCTACAGTCCATGGGGTCACAAAGAGTTGGACATGACTGAGTGATTGAGTATACATACACAAGAAAGAATGACGTTTGATCAAGGACCAAATACTGCCTTTACTGTAAGTGTTACTTTACTCTCCTTATAATGAATCTCATTTAGGAAATACCTTTCAGATGATTTATAATGTTGACCAAAGAGAAGTCTATACTTGCAATAGATGTCCAGGATGTTTATGGACATTCATCTGGATTTATGACATAGGGAGAAGACTGTGGTTCAAAGGTTTAGAAGCATAGAGGCTTAATTAAGGTGGTACAATTAATTGATGGCAGAGATGAAATGATTTTCATGAATCTCCAGGGTCTCCAGTTCAATATTCTTTCACCTTAGACTGAGTTTCTTTGCTCTAAAAAGTATGTGGTTTTCCAAATCTGTAAAGCCAACAAGTGTTTTGATAAGCCTCAATATGCTTAAAGAAACCATTTTACTACAAAGGACACAGTGTCTGGCATGCAATAGGTATCAGCAATTATTTGCTGAATGAATCAGCAGGAACCTTCAGATAAACCCAGTCGAATTCTGTTTCCTTTCTCTTCCAGTTTGAATTGTGCAATGTTATCCTCAATTCAACCCTAAATCTATTTTCCCAGAAGCAGTGAGTGGTTTTCTACAAGTATGCTATTTCTGGGATCTTGTTTGGCTCCAACATTTTTTTCGAAGAGCCTTGACTTTCCAGATTTGAGTAGCAGCTGCTTTTTTGAATGATATACAGGACTACGCATGATTTTTCTGCCTGTTTCTTGCCTCCTGAAACCCAGAGGGATTGACATCAAGGATTATGATTAATGGTGCTTGAGTGTTTCCCTTGCCCTCTTCCACACTCTTATAGTAGGAGCATCTTTCTTTAGAAATATCTATCTTCATTTCTCTCCTGATTTCTCATCTGTATTTTTCTTTGTGATGAGAATCTACTTAGCAAGCTCCTTTCCCATTTCTTTGACCTGTTTTCTGTTATTTTATTATCTGATATTATTCCCTTTTTCATCCATTTTAACAAACACATTTATTATTATTTTTCTCTCTTTATGGAAAGAAGTTAAATTTAAGGATAGTCTCTTTTGGACCAAGCAGTGTTCTAGGCTTATCACTATATCATCTCCATTAATTCATTCAATCATATAAGGTAAGTGACATGATTTCTGTTTTTCAGATGGAAATATACGTACAGTGTTGTCAAGTAATTTGCACATATTTACACATTGTAGTTGGCTCATCTGCATCTTGGGTTGTTCCCACCTGTATGTTTAATGATATAGAAGGCGTGCAATGTTTTCTGGGTCATTTTGGTAATGACATCACCTTCAGCGGTTTCATACATGCAGTCAGGAAGCAGGTAAGTGGGAAGCTAGAATTGGAAAGACTGATATGGGAAGGAGAAATAGAAAAGAGAAACAAAAGCTAAATTTCTCACTTTTCCTCCAACCTTAACAGAGCCCTCAAGACTACTCTGGATTGTGTTAGACTCTCTCTTAGTTTCCTATGAGTCAATTCCAACAATTTTTTACTTCCTTCAAAATCTCTTTCCTGGGCTTCCCTTGTGACTCAGTCAGTAAAGAATCTGCCTGCAGTGTAGGAGACCTGGGTTTGATCCCTGGGTTGGGAAGATTCCCTGGAGAAGGAAATGGCAACCCACTCCAGTATCCTTGCCTGGAAAGTCCCATAGATGGAGGAGCCTGGTGGGCTGCAGCCCATGGAATTGCAAAGAGTTGGGCACAACTGAGTGATTAATACTTCTACTTTCACTTTGAAAACCTATACCCAAAACAACCCTTCTCCCAGGAGAGAATTCCTGTCCTGGAGGACTAATAGGTATCTACCTGACTTGTAGCCAAATACATGCCTATAGTCACTCTTTCCTGGACAGGTAACGTTTACTCTCACTGACCCAGCCACACTGACCACACTGATCACAACCATTCTCTTTTCCTTTCTAGCCAAACCACTTGTCAAAGAGCCTCAGTTACTTCTTCACCACCCTGTGAGCTCTGCTCATCCTTCCTCCTCACACTGCGGTCTCATTTGGCTTTCTCTGTCCGATGCTACTGACTTGCCATGATAAAGGTTACCACTTCTGAAAGGTCCCCTCTGTGACATTTTACATTACTGACCATTCCCTCTTTGTAACTCTTCCAATTCTCTGGCATTTGTACCAACTGGCTCTTCTCTTAAGTTTTTCTTTTTTTTTCCCCTTTTTCAATGAGCTTATCATCTGTTGCCCAGGCCTTAACATTTTGTACCTCTCAAAATTCTGATCTTAGCACTCTTTTCCTCATGAAACTCATTGTCAAAATTATAGCAATTGCTCTTTTGAGCTTTAGAATTATATATGCTAATAATTGCTTGATATTCCATCCTGAACATTCAACTGGTCCTTCAACTCTGCACCCCTCCCCCAACCTCTACTAAACCTACTTTTCCTTCTGTAATTCCTCTGTCAATTAAGGAAATTACTACTTTCTTGGTGACATTGAACTGGAAACCAAGAAGATACTCATACTCATAAATCTTCCTCATTCCCATTAAACCAATCCCATCTCATCCCATAAAAATCCACCAGTTCGCTAGCCATGGTTCATTTTATTAATGTCTTCAAATGCTACTTGAACCTCCATTCATTCCTTCTGTCATTCCCATACCATTTCCCACCAGTGGTATAACAGAAGCTATCAAACTGACTTCTCTGACTCCATTTCCTCTTTCTACTACACTCATTCTTACCAGAGGAAGCTGTGTAAAAAGTTAAATAAAAGAAGGCATATCTTTCTCCTGCTTATCATTCTTCAGTGGTGTCACATCATAAATGAGTAAAATTATAGAAGCACAGCAGTAGCCTGACCCCTGACCACCTCTCCAGTTGAATTTGTTGTCTTTCATCTGAGGCCTCTTCACTCCTACCTTGCCCATATTTCAAGCATTTGTTTAAGCTCTTCTTTTGCTTTGAAAGCTCTCTTTCTTTTTCCCAACCTCCACTTGCCTAGGTGAGAAATATCTTTCAAGAATGAGTTTGGAATTTCCTCCATGAAATCTTCCCCAAAGCCCCAGTCAAGCCTAGGATATCTATTGCAATATCCTGAGTAGGTTTAATAAATATGGAGGAACTCTTTTCAAACTCTGACCACACTCACGTGTCTTAATTTAAAGGTAATGTGGAAACTGTAAGATAAGAATTCCTTCATTTTCTTGATTTCAAGTAATCAATTTTTCCTTTGTATGCCTACACTGAGTCCTTCTTCTCTCCTCTTACTCTAGAGTCTCTGTCAAAATTGGAACTAAGTAAGAGCAACAGTAGTATCAACCACATGCATATCAAACATTAAGAGGAGAGAAGGGGATAGAAAACACTGTAAATGAAGCAAGTTCTCATCATTTATGTTGATAATATTTAATTGATAATATAGAGTAGTAGTGGCATAAGCATGCTTTTTTAACAGTTATGTGAGGACTCTTTAGGAGGGTCAGAATTAGAAAGGGTGATATTGTCTTTGGGGAGTAGTAGAAGGGGTGAAACAGTGGGGAAAAGTCAATTTCTCTAATAATGTATTTATTTCCATTATAAGCATTACTTTGCTGTCAAGAATGTGTGATTTTATATGCAACTTAACAAAAACAGTAATAAAATATATCTCTTGGGGATGTTATCATTGAATGAATTAATAAATATCAATGAGTTTTTTCATTTTTAGTGGTTCAACTATTTGTTATTTTACTAAGAAAAAGTTTATGTTATTCCAGTGCAAAATAAAATGTGAGCTCTTTTCCTAGCTACTGCCTACTTTGGAATCAATTTAGCTTTCTAATGTTGTCAATATCTGTATTGCCAGGACAAGTTGGTTTTACTAAATCCATATAACATGGCATTAAGAAGAATCTACTAAAAGCAATGTCATTAATTACATTCACCATTGGTGCAGAAAAGAGAGTTTATTTAGAAGTTATTAGCAAATTTTTTAATACGATTTCTACTCTTTTTAAGGGACTGTAGAAGTTATGAGAAATGCCTAAAGGAGAGATAAAACTATCACTGAGGCTCACAAGACATTGACAATTCATTGCATTTGTGAAAAGCATTTGAAATGAAACCAAGAGGCAATTTTAGTACCTAAAAGTTTCTTTATATAACATAGCCTGCATGTTGAGTCAGAAGATACTGATATAAACCGTATTAAGTGTTATAGGATATTTTTTAAATTTTAATTTTTGTTTGACTTTTACAAGCATGAATAGTGTCTCCAGAAAAGTAACTATCTTAAGGCCTCAAAACATTTTAGTTCCTGTTGTTGTATGTAAGTTTCTCTTTTATTGCCCATGTATAGTTAGGGTTTATAAGAGTTTTTCAAAAACATCAGATTAGTTAGTATACAGGTCTCTCTTTGACCACAGATGAATGTTTTGTGATAGTTTTAATGAGACACTTCCTTATTTGGCAATGGCTATATTGTTATCATAAAGTAAAATTACATGTCTTTTTAAGCATGTCTCTTACTGTTTGATGATCCAATCTTGTTTTCTGAGGCTATCACTTCCATATCTGTTACACATAGCATTTAAACAATGCCCTCTCTTTCTGTTTCTGTAAGTATGACAAATTCTGAACTAGCAATACTGTTTAATCTTCTAATAAAATAAACAAATTATAGAAAAGTACTTTGACTTTTTGCTTCTTAATTACTCTAATTTGGGCCCCAGCTGGGGCTCATCTCTGACAATCTTCACTCCATCAGATAAAGGGGAAATTGTTTAAAATGACTCTGGGTTTGTTATAAGCAATGAACCAACTTCTAAAAGGTTTGTCTCAAAGTTGGTATCTGATAAAAGCAAAATATTAAGGTTGACTCAAAATGAAGGATGTTTTGGGATTTCTCCCTGATCAAATGGTCCCAATTAATTATCATGATGAATCTGAAGACATCTTTTATTTAATTGCTTCCTTTAGCTATTAAAGCTTTTAAAAAGAAATTATTCTCAGACTCCTTTTATTTTGAAAATTTACTGATTAAAATCAGAATTTTTTTTAATTGAAGTATGCTTAATTTACAGTGTTGTATGATTTTCAGGTATACTGCAAAGTAATTATTATACATAATACATAATATATATATATAATATGTATTCTTTTTCAGATTATTTTCCATTATAAGTTATTAAAAGATACTGAATATAGTTTCCTGTGCTATAGAGTAGATCCTTATTGTTTATTTTATCTATAGTAATGTGTATCTGTTAGTTCAAAACTCCTAATTTGTCCCTTGTCCCCCTCTTTCCTCTTTGGTAACCATAAATTTGTTTTCTATGTCTGTGAGTCTATTTCTGCTTTGTAAATAGTCATTTGTATTATTTTTTTTCAGATTCCACAAATAAGTTTATATCATGTGATATTTGTCTTCCTCTGAAAGATTTACTTCACTTAGTGTGATAATCTTTGGGTCTATTCATATTGCCACAGACATCAGGATCTCATTCTTTTTAATGGCTGAGTAATATTCCATTGCATGATGGACCACATGTTCTTTATCCATTCATCGGTTTGTGGACACTTTAGGTTGCTTCCATGTCTTTGCTGTTGTAAATGGTGCTGTTATGTACATTGGGGTGCATGTCGTTTTGTCTTTTCCAGCTATATGCCCAAGAATGGGATTGTTTCATCATATGATAAATCTATTTTTAGTTTTTTAAGGAACCTCAATACTATGTTCTTTGTACTATGTTCTCTGTACTATGTTCTCCATAGTTACTGTACCAATTTACATTCCCAACAACAGTACATGAGAGTTCCCTTTTCTCTACACCCTCTCCATCATTTATTATTTGTAGACTTTTTGATGATAGCAATTATGACTGGTGTGAGGTGATACCTCAATGGAGTTTAGATTTGCATTTCTAAAATAATTAGTGATGTTTAAGCATCTTTTCATGTGCCTATTGGCCATTTGTATGTCTTCTTTAGAGAAATGTCTATTTAGGTCTTCTGTCCATTGAATTCAGGATATTTTGAAACAGTACAGGAGATAGGATTAAAAAGTTGATTTCAGTAAAAGAGTGAAATAGAGGAAGGTGAAGACAATGATAAAGATACAGTTAAAGAAGGAAAAATCATTGTGGAAAAAGAAGATACAGGGCATAGTAAATATGTACCAGTAGATTTTGTGTCTAGGATCCTTCTTATCTCTATTTCCATGTGATTACATATAAGTATTCTGCTCAAAACTGCTATTCAGAGATGAGATGGAGGCTACTAGAACTCATTTAGTACACACACATGCACACACACTTATAAAACACATACTTATAAAATATAAAGCAATGCCTTTTTATTACAGAAAATCTAGAACATTGAGAAAGGAAGAAGAAAAACAGTCACATGAACTCCTAGTACTCTCCACTCCAAGCACAAATCCTGTTAACATTTTCTATCTGTGAATATGTTGACTTTTTGATTTAGTTCTTTTCAATCTTTTGATTCTATAATTCTATTTTACTTCTTTCTCTTTTTCAGCCACACTGTATAGCTTATAGGACCTCAGCTCCCTGACCAGGGATCAAACCTGGGCCCCTACAGTAGAAGCACAGAGTTCTAACCACTGGATCACCAGGGAATTCCCTCTATTTTATTTCTTATTTTTTAACTTTAAAAATATAATACATTTTAAAACCATTTATTAAAATAATTATTTCACTAAAGTACTATATATATGTGTGTATATATATATATATATATATATATATATATATATATACACACAGAAAAATGCATAGATCAGAAGTATATGGCTTGATGAATTTCCATAAATTCAATACGCAGTCATGGCATCAGTGTTTTTACATCCATTTACTTTTTAAAAAAGAATCAGATGCTGCCTGCTCCAGGATTCTTTGCTTAGTCTTGCAGTAGAGGTAATTTCTTCCTAATAGTGACAGAATTAACTAGGCTCATTAACAGGGCCTGAGGATGAAAGAGTGGCGGGTAGTTACTGAACCAGAATGGTGACCAGCCCTCAAGTAGGAAGAGTGAAGAAAGAGTAGTTGAAGCAAATAAAATAATCATTTAAGACCCCTCTGGAAGATGAGGACACAGAGGAAAAATAGCAGTGGGAGATGAGCACTGCCAGCTCCACAAGGCAGAGGTGATGACAGCCCGGGGCAAGGGACAACCCAGGGAGGGCTTCAGGCAGAAGCAGAAGCCTGAGCTTCCAGCCTTCAGATATGCAGAAGCCCAACTATCACAAATGGGAGAGGCTGGTGACAAGAACAAGGTAAACCGGCAGGAACCTCATCTGGGGCAAGAGTGGAAGTGCAACAAGTCCAGGGATGCACTGAGCACCTAGAAGCAGTGAGAAGCTAAGTAGGGCAAGGGATGGGGGCATTTAGGAAAATCAAAGGGACCTGGATCACAGCAAGAGGAATATCAAATCCTGGCAGGAGAACAGAAGGCACAAGCTACTGTGAATAAACCAAATTCTCCTTATGTAGATTTGAGCACCCCTGTGTGATGTACAGAGCTAATACATACAAAATAGAAATTATATACAATGCACATAGAAATACAGAATAGAACTAGGGATAGAGAAGAGAAATAGGCAATAAAATAGAAACAAATGTAGAATGGAATGTTGATATATGAAGATATGAAAAAATGGAAAAAACCTATAGAGGTAGAGAACAAAAATAGCAACAAATAGAAGGAAATAATATAGAAATGAAATAGATGTAATCAAAAATACACACAATTATTTTGAGTTATCTTTGGCCACCTGATGTGAAGAACTGACTCACTTGAAAAGACCATAATGCTGGGAAATATTGAAGGCAGGAGGAGAAGGGGACAACAGATAATGAGTTGGTTGGATGGCATCACCAACTCAATGGACATGAGTTTGAGTAAGCTCTGGGAGTTGGTGTTGGACAGGGAGGCCTGGCATGCTGAAGTCCATGGGGTCGCAAAGTCAGGCATGACAGAGCGACTGAACTGAAGAAATAATTAGAAATGGTAGAATAGCAATTCAAATTTCCATTTCATTCTCTTATATCCTTTTGTTATTCAATTTAAGTTTATAAATTTTAACTTTGGAGACTCACTGATTTTTCTTTGGAATACACAAACATTATTTTTTGGACCTTTTTTTTGAGTCATAACTTGGCTGAATCTAAAGTTCTATTGAAAGTAACTTTTTATAAGAGAGAATAACTTTTTTTGAATAATATAAAGATAAAGCTCTACTATTTTCTAAACAGCTATTGGAGTTCTTTAGAGGCTCCTATTAGTGTCTGTCATTATTTTTTTAGGTAATTTATAGCTTCTCCAGCAGATTCAGAAATTATTACTTTGCAATCTCACCAAGCTATGTTCATATATAGATTTATTTTGTTAATCCTGTTCCACTCTTGGCATGTGACTTCAATTTGAAGTCTCACAGAATCCTTCAATCTGTAAAGATCTCAACTGTTTGGTTATTGATGCTATGGTTTTTTCTCTACACATGCCTTCTGAAACTCCTATTGTGCTTGTGCTTAGTTGCTCTGTGTCGGACTCTTTGCGACTCCATGGACTGTAGCCTGCCAGGCTCTGTCCATGGGAATTTTTCAGGCAAGAATACTGGAGTGGGTTGTCATGCCCATGCCCTCCTCCACCAAATCTTCCCAACCCAGGGATTGAACCCATATCTCCCCCAATGCAGGCAGATTCTTTACCATCTGAGCCACCAGGGAAGCCCAAGCATACTGGAGTAGGTAGCCTATCCCTTCTTATGGGAACTTCCTGACCCAGGAATTGAATCAGTGTCTCCTGTATTGCAGGCAGATTCTTTACCAGCTGGGGTTTCCCTGGTGGCTCAAACGGTAAAGCTTCTCCCCTCAGTGTGGGAGACCTGGGTTTGATCCTTGGGTCGGGAAGATCCCCTGGAGAAGGAAATGGCAACCCACTCCAGTACTCTTGCCTAGAAAATTCCATGGATGGAGGAGCCTGGTGGGCTACAGTCCATGAGGTCGCAAAGAGTTGGACATGAGTGAGCGACTTTACTTTCTTTCTTTGACCAGCTGAGCTATCAATTTATCCTCTATGTTTCTCTGTTGATGTTTAGTCACTAAGTTGTGTCTGACTCTTTGTGACCTCATGGACTGCAACACACCAGTCTTCTCTGCTCTCCACTATCTCCTGGAGTTTCCTCAGATTCATGTCCATTGAGTCGATGATGCTATCTAACCATCTCATCCTTTGCTGCCCCATTCTCCTTTTGCCTTCAATCTTTCCCAGCATCAGGGTCTTTTCCAATGAGTCAGTTCTTCACATCAGGTGGCCAAAGAATTGGAGCTTCAGCTTCAGCATCAGTCCTTCCAATGAACACCTAGGACTGATCTCCTTTAGGATGGACTTGTTGGATCTCCTTGTAGTCCAACGTCTTCTCCAGCACCACAGTTCAAAAGCATCAATTCTTCAGCACTCTGCTTTCTTTATGGTTCAACTCTCACATCCATACATGACTACTGGAAAAACCATAGCTTTGACTATATGAATCTTTGTTGGCAAAGTAATGTCTCTGCTGTTTAGTTTGCTGTCTAGGTTGGTCATAACTTTCCTTCCAAGGAGCAAGCGTCTTTTAATTTCATGGCTGCAGTCACCATCTGCAGTGATTTTGGAGCCCAAGAAAATAAAATCTGTCACTCTTCCCACGTTTTCCCCTATATATACTATGAAGTGATGGGACCAGATGCCATGATCTTCGTTTTTTGAATGTTGAGTTTCAAGCCAGCTTTTTCACTCTCCTCTTTCATTCCTATTCAGTTTCGTCCAGTAGGTTGGCATCATCTGTGTATCTGAGGTTGCTGGTATTTCTCTTAGCAATCTTGATTCCAGTTTGTGATTCATCCAGCTTATTATTTCACATGATGTACTTTACATATAACTTAAATAAGCAGGGTAACAATATACAGCCTTGTCCTTGTTTTGAATCAGTCAGTTGTTCCATGTTCAGTTCTAGCTGTTGCTTTTTGACCCACATACAAGTTTCTTTGGAGATAAGTAAGGTAGTCTTGTATTCCCATCTCTGTAAGAATTTTCCACAGTTTGTTATGATCCATAGTAAGTCAAAGGTCTTACTATGTGTCTTTATTATTATATAATTCACATAAAACAAACCCTGTTAAAATCTACAATCCAGTGTTTTTTACTCTATTTCCAAGGTTATGTAGCCAAAACCACTGTCTAATTCCAGGACATTTCCATCAATCCCAAAAGAAACCATGAATTCATTAGCAGTCACTTCCATTCCTTATTCTCTCAGTCTTTGAAATCTACTAATTTACTTTTCACCTCTGTGGATTTGCTTATTCTGAACAATGCATATAAATAGAATCATACAACATGTGGCCTTTTTTTTTTTTGGTGTGACTGTTACTTAGTGTAATGTTTTCATGGTCTATTTATATTGTAACATTAATCAGTACTTCATTACTTTTCATGAATGAGTAATATTTTATTACATGGATAATATCATATTTTGTTTATCCATTCATCAGTTTATGGACATTTGAGTTGTTTTGGCTATTGTGAAAAATACCACTATGAGAATTTGTCTTTGTGTGAATAGATATTTCCAGTTCTCTTGGTTATATACCTAAAGATAGAATTGCTGAGTCATGTGATAATTTTATGTTTAACTTTTTGACAAACTGCCAAGCTGTTTTCCAAGATAGTTGTACTAGTTAACATTTCCACTAGCAATACCTGAGGGTTCCAATTTCTCCACACCCTAGATAATACTTGCTATTTATCTTTTTGATTATAGATCTACTAGTGGCTATAAAGGTATATCACAATTTGGTTTAAATATCTTTACATGCACCTACTATCATTTGTGTATCTTCTTTGGAGAAATGTCTATTCAAGTCCTCTGCTCATATTTAAGTTGGGTTCTCTTTATATTGTATTTTATGAGCTCTTTATTCTTTACTCTGGATGCTCAGTCCTTATCAGATATATGACTTGCAGGTATTTTCTATCCTTCTGTAAGTTGTCTTTTCATTTTCTTGATAATGTCCTTTGAAGTTCAAAAGTTTTAAATTTTCATGAAGAATCAGTTTGTTTTTGTATTTTTGGTTGCGGGGTCATGTGTATGAAATTGCTGTCTAATACAAGGGCATGAGGATTTACACCATTTCCTGCTAAGAGTTTTATAGCTTTAAATCTTACATTTACATCTTTGAGTCATTTTGAGGACACTTTTTACTTATGGTGTGAGACTGGAGTATAATTTTATTCTTGTTCATTGGATATTCAGTTGATCCAGTATCATTTATTAAAAAGACTATTATTTTCACCCATTGAGTTGTCTTGGCACTCTTGGAATCAATTGATCATCAATATATGGGTGGTAGACAAGAAAAGGACAGCTGCTGCTGCTAAGTCGGTTCAGTCATATCTGACTCTTGACTCCTCTGTCCATGGGATTCTCTAGGCAAGAACACTGATAGTCATTTCCTCCTCCAGAGGATCTTCCTGACCCAAGGATCAAACTGTGTTTCCTGCATTGGCAGGTAGGAGCTGAGCCAGTAGCTGTTTTTCTCAGCTAGTGTTCATTCTCCAGGAGCTGTGTACCAGCCCCCTGCCTCCACAGTGACCCTGGCTCTCGTCTCTGGGTAAGCACAAGCCAAATTTCTGGAAGAGACTTAATTCAGACTGAATTCTCTCTGTCCAGACCAGAGCTCAAAAGCTAGCCCTGTCAGCCTTTACTCTGTTCTCTCTGTTTTCACTTACTTTCTCTTTTGATCTTCATGCATAGTTTGCTAGCTGGTATTTGTTTTGACTGATTAAAAAAGGTTATCTATCTGTGTATCTATCTATCTACCATTTTATGAATGCATGAGGGGTGTTTTCCTTTGTGTGCTTCTTTTTGTGTTTTGACCAGAGATACATAATATTTATAAATATTCCATAGGTTCTGTGTCAGGTATTTATTGTCAAAATAATGCTGTGAAACATCTACAAATCCACAGTTACATATAATAATACCACATATTGCTCATAGTCCGAGGATGGTTGGCTAGAACATTCTTCTGATTTTGGCTAGGCTTATTTGATGATCTGGAAGTTGGCTGGCTGTTGGCTAATTTAGGCTAGCCTCAGCTAGTATAACTGGGACTTTCAAGCTCCAGTCAGCTAGCTAAAATTTTCTCATGGGGATGGCAGAAACAAAGAGAGAAGGCAGAAACATGATTTTAGTCCTCTGCTATTTCTGTTTAGATAATTTTGGCTAAAATAAATTGCATGTCTTTGCCTGTGCTGCCCATGTTGGGAGGGCACTGATGGTCACATGGAAAAGGGCAAATGTATGGATGGGTATGTGAAGAATTGGGGCCATCTTTGTAACAAATGCTGCAGGAGTTTCAAAAGAGTGTATTTTATGACTCCATAAAATAAAAGAGGAAGATAGAGTGAATGGAATAGGAGAAGTTAGGGTGAGAAAGAGAAAAATTCGACTGGTACAGTCTTAACCTGTCAGAGCTGCTTACTCTATGTACTGCTCTCTATATTTGCTCTCTATGTATATTTGGAAATTTTCCATGACAAAATTTAAAAAGCGCATGGTCTGTATTTTTAAGTATAAAGGTCTCTGTCTGCATCCATTATATCAAAACTATTGTTACATTCACATTTATATATTCCTAGTTGTTTCCCAATTTGTTCTGTCATTTTTAAATGTAATTGTACCAAACTCTTTCACTCTAATTGTGGCCTCATCATGGGCAGACACATTTCTGGAGCATTTTTTGTGAAGCCAAGAGGTAATTAACATCCAACCCTGGTGCTCCTTGTCCCAACCTTCTCCTGGAAGGGTATATTTTGGACAGGTTTATTAGTCATTTTTGTTTGGAGACATTGAAGACAATAAGCTTGTCCAGCTTCCCTGACTGAATATTAGGGGTCTGTGTGGTGGGATTAGGAATAAGATACCCATGTCCATTTCTATGACTTTTAGTTAATGGAAGGAAAAGAAAGTGAAAGTATGAGCTGCTCAGTGGTGTCTGACTCTTTGTGACCCCGTGGATATGGCCCACCAGGCTCCCCTGTCCATGGGATTCTCCAGGTAAGAATACCGGTGTGGGTTACCATCTTGATGTAATTGGCTAAATAATTATATACATTTCCAGAGGGAGTAGGTAGTTTTTGGCTTACATGGATACTATGAAAGCTGGCTACCCCTCCATGGGTCCTGTGTGCCCAGGAGCAAAAAGGGACCTAACTCACATTCTGGGTAACATTTGTCTCCTTTTTATTTATTTTCTATTTTGTTATTGTTTACTCGCTCAGTCATGTCCAACTGTTTGTGACCTCATGGACTGCAGCATGCCAGGCATCCCTGTTCTTCACCATCTCCCAGAGCTTGCTCAGACTCTTGTCCACTGAGTCGATGATGCCATCCAACCATCTCATCCTCTATCAGCTTCTTCTCCTGCCCTCAATCTTTCCCAGTATCAAGGTCTTTTCTAATGAATCAGCTCTACACATCAGGTGCCCAAACTATTGGAGCTTCAGCTTCAGCATCAGTCCTTCCAATGAATATTCAGGATTGATTTTTTTTAGGATGTACTGGTTTGATCTCCTTGCTGTCCAAGGGACTCTCAAGAGTCTTGCCCAACACCACAGTTCAAAAGCATCAATTCTTCATCACTCAGCCTTCTCTATGGTCTGACTCTCACATCCATACATGACTACTGAAAAAAAACATAGCTTTGGCTATATGGACCTTTGTCAGCCAAGTAAAAAATCTGCTTTTTAATAGGCTATCTAGGTTTGTCATAGCTTTTCTTCCAAGGATCAAGTGTCTTTTAATTTCATGATTGCAGTTACCATCTGCAGTGATTTTGGAGCCCAAGAAAATAAAGTCTGTCACTGTTTCCTTCATTTCCCCATCTATTTTCTATACATAGTTTAAAATAATTAAAATTTTAAATTTATTTTTAATAGCATATATGCACTGAAAACTGTAATATTTTCTTTGATGCAATCTTGTGACAAGGATCTCAAGTCAGGTGATGACATATGAATTTATCAGAATATGCTGAAAGTAGCATACCCATTACCATTATTGGTGAAGTTGAAGGGATAACATAGCAGAGATAGGTGACAATTACCTGTTGCCGTGCTCTGACACTTGCCATTCCTATTCACTACTGCCACTTGTTAATACACAACTTACTTAACAGATCGACCTCTGGCTCTTGAAGCGCTCTTTGTTTTCCCTCCTAATATCATGTTGGAATTTGAAAGAACAGTGGTTCTTTTGGTTCACTGCATTCCACTGGGACCCTTCCAACTCCAGCTCATTAGAAACACCCCGGACTCTGAGGACTAACTATGATGTCATATGTCATAGCAATGAAGTAATGGTGGCAGGCCAAGGCAAAGACCAATTTTATTTATGCTGCTTTAAGAAATTTCTCATATTGTTGAAAATGTAACTTCTACCTTTCAAGTAAAAATTATTACATGTAGATTCCTAGGGTCAAAGGAACAAGTGAAAACTTGTTAGATGGGGTCAACTCAGAATGAGTTGAGAAGACTTTTGCGTAGATGACCAGCTTCTCTTGGTTAAGTTCCATCCTTCTGACCTTTTCGGGTGTGTCTCATATCAAACATCTAATTCTGGAAAGATGTGAGAAGATTGAAAGGAATTCTGTGAGAGGCTCTATCATCTTCTTATTAGTTTAAAAGACAAGTCTTCATATCTTTTATACTAACTACAGCTCTTCCCTTTTAAAGATAGGCTCAGACAGAAAACTGCTAATTTGGAATAGTTATACTGTTGTAAGTTTATATCAAATAAGAAATTTCTATTAAATCTTTCTCTGTATTCCAATTTTTAAGGAAAGCAACTTAAGCAATTTTTTACTCTCAAGCTTCCTTTATTCTCCAATGTCCTTTTCAGTGAATAGATTGAAAATTAATGAATGCCATTATCTACAAACTAAACTACTGCATAATTGCACTCATCTTACACACCAGCAAAGTAATGCTCAAAATTCTCCAAGCCAAGTTTCAACAATACATGAACCGTAAACTTCCAGATGTTCAAGCTGGTTTTAGAAAAGGCAGAGGAACCAGAGATCTAATTGCTAACCTCTGCTGGATCATTGAAAAAGCAAGAGATTTATAGAAAAACATCTATTTCTGCTTTATTGACTATGCCAAAGCCTTTGATTGTGTGGATCACAAGAATCTGTGGAAAATTCTGAAAGAGATGGGAATACCAGTCAGGAAGCAACAGTTAGAACTGAACATGGATCAACAGACTGGTTCCAAATAGGAAAATGAGTACATCAACGCTGTATATTTAACTTATATGCAGAGTGCATCATGAGAAATGCTGGGCTGAATGAAGCACAAGCTGGAATCAAGACTGCTGGGAGAAATATCAATAACCTCAGATATGCAGATGACACCACCCTTATGGCAGAAAGAGCCTCTTGATGAAAGTGAAAGAAAAGAGTGAAAAAGTTGGCTTAAAGCTCAACATTCAGAAAACTAAGATCGTGGCATCTGGTCCCATCACTTGATGGGAAATAGATGGGGCAACAGTGGAAAAAGTGACAGATTTTATTTTTTGGGGCTTCAAAATCACTGCAAATGGTGACTGCAGCCATGAAATTAAAAGATGTTTACTCCTTGGAAGGAAAGTTATGACCAACCTAGACAGCATATTAAAAAGCAGAGATATTACTTTGCCAACAAACCTTCATCTAGTTAGGGCTATTGTTTTTCCAGTAGTCATGTATGGATGTGAGAGTTGAACTATAAAGAAAGCTGAGCACCGAAGCATCGATTCTTTTGAACTGCAGTGTTGGAGAAGACTCTTGAGAGTCCCTTGGACAGCAGGGATATCCAACCAGTACATCTTAAAGGAAATCAGTCCTGAATATTCATTGGATGGACTGATGCTGAAGCTGACTCTTTGGCCACCTGATGCAAAGAACTGACTCATTTGAAAAGACCCTGATGCTAGGAAGGATTGAAGGCAGGAGGAGAAGGGGATGACAGAGGATGAGATGGTTGGATGGGTAATCACCAACTCGATGGACATAAGTTTGAGTAAACTCTGGGAGTTGGTGATGGACAGGGAGGCCTGGTGTGCTGCAGTCCAAAGAGTCAGACACGACTGAGTGACTGAATTGAACTGAACTGAACTCACTCTCTGAAGCAGTGATCTTCACTGGTTCTTTCTAACAGTAAGGAGACACATTTTATAGCTCTCTTCTGAATCAGGAGACCCAGTCTTCTCTGTTCTCAATCTAACTGCTACAGTCAGCACAGAGGTAAAGAAATTTATAACATCTGGTAGGGAGAAAATCAACAAAAGCCTTTTATTTTCTTTTTAATGCTTTCCTCAGTTTAGGAATTGTGAAAATATGATTTATGGAATATTGTTTGCTGATTTTTTTTCAAGGAAGCATCCATAGTTTTCATAACATTCTTATCAGGGTATGTAACCCGCAGTATGTTTGGAACTTTTCCAAGAGTATAATGTTATTTACTATTACAAATGCATAAAATTTAAAAAATACTATACATAAGGAATAAATGAAAAGAAAGATACAAATGTTTACTTAGTACATGAGGACATTATGGAAGTGACACAGTCTCAGTCACCTAGTTTCTAAATTTCAAGGTATTTCAGATTCTCCTTTTTTTATACATGTACTCAATCAGCTATTAATTCCTTCTGGGAAGCAGTGTACTAGTCAAATTTTTCTGCTATTAATACCATACAACAAACAGCCTCAGATTCTCATGGCTTACACTAACAAACATACATTTCTTTCTCATAGATTTGGATTTGGGGTATGAACAAAAACTAAATGAAAAAACCAAAATTTTCCTTTCATTCAACAGTTGGTAATGTTGAAGAAATGCAAAATTATGACACAAGATAAACGAAATCAGATTGAGTCCATGCAATTCTCCATCTTAGCTATGTTAATCTCTCTGGAGTTTCTCCATTAATTCTTCTCAAAAACTATTTTCTTCATCTACTTGTTTATCAAATATTAGGCTTATGTTTTGTTTGTTCAGTCACTGAGTCATGTCCGACTTTGTGGCCCCATGGACTACAACATGCCAGGCTTCTCTGTCCTTCACTGTCTTTCACAGTTTGCTCAAACTCATGTCCATTGAGTCAGTGATGCCATCCAACCGTCGAATCCTGTTGCCCTCTTCTTATCCTGCCCTCAGTCTTTGCCAGCATCAGGATTTTTTCCAATAAGTTGGCTCTTTGTATCAGGTGGCCAAAGTATTATAGCTTCAGCATCAGTCATTCCAATGAATATTCAGGATTGATTTCCTTTAGGATTGACTGGTTGGTCTCCTTGATTCTCTTAGGCTCATGCCCTGGCACAAAAATCACATCTAAAATAAAACCCAGCATCTTCACCATTATTTACCTCTTTAACCCCTTGATATCTACCAAATCTATTCTTCCTCTTAACCTTATTAATAAATTTATATCACCATTAAAATTTTAGTATTATCTGCAACTCCTCATTTTTCATTCCTCTAACTCAACAATATATAGGATTACCTTCACCATCTTTCACACATGATTGATTTCCTCTCCTGACCTTTTAAAATATTATCAATGCTCAGTTTTCCTCTGCTGCCTCGTTGAATTCAGTTCAGGTAATTTTTACCTCTTTTTTCATTTACCTCTCTTTTTTGTCTCTTTCCTAGAATACTGAAGTTGTTTCCTGATTGGTCCCTTTGTTTCCAAACTCCCCTAATGTTTAGTCTATTATACTCATGATACAAGAATTTTCACAGAAATCAAATTCCTTGTTTTTTTTTCTTTCAAGTTTCTTAAAACTCTGCATCCACTTGAAGTTCAAAACTATTTAATTACAAATTGGACATCAAGTTCAGGGTGACCTCTGTCATACACCCAATCTCATGTAGATTGGGTCACAATCTACATGAGAATTCAGACACATGGAAAAACTAAGTCTGAGAGAAGTATAATACTTATGTTCTAGTGAATGTACTGCATAGGGCTTGGAAGAACATCATTTTATCTTAATGTGTTTATATTCATTTAAAAATTATGAATTATTTTAATATGCTCTAAAAATGGGACTAGTCCATTAAAGTTATGGTTGCTTGGTGTTAGTCAGAGGCTTAAGTGAGAATAATATCAGATATAAATCAACTTATAGAAAAATAATTAATAATAACAAGGATAAACAAATATGCAAAAATTGGGCAAGTGATGTGAAAACTGACAAGTTTTGCATCTGATCTAGTAGAGATGGCTTGTAGAAAAGATGGAAAAAATAGGAGATAAAACTTGAAAGGCAAATATATCAGGCCAATTTTAGTCTGTTTATTCCACAATGGAGGAACTCTAAACAGATAAAAATTAGTCTTAAAACAACAACCATTATTTAGCTGCTGATTCTGAGAGTTACTAGTTTGGGCTTTTTCTCTGCTGGTGGTTCTTCTGGCCTTGGCTGGGCTTGTTCATCTACCTATGACTATCACCTGGGCTGGCTGGGGCAGAATGATCTAGGAAGGCATCCACTGGAGACACTCATCTCTACTGTCCTTGTCTCCATCTTCCTGCAGAGCAGGAAGGGGGCTTATTTAAGTGTGGGCTTATTCACTTGAAGAATAAAGGATCTCAGTGGAGAAAAAGCAGAAGCAAGGCCTTCAGGCTTAGAATTTATGCTTGGATGCTTTTGTGATATCTATATATGTAAAATACTGTGTTTATCTACACATCCTTGACAAATACTTAGGGTGTTTCCATACCTTTGCTATTGTAAATAATGCAGCGATGAACATGGGAATGTGGCTCAGTTCCTTCAGATATATATATTCAGTTGTAAGACTGCAGGATCCCATGGTAGTTGTATTTTTAATTTTCAAAGAAATTACATATTGTTTTCCATAATGTCTGTACCAGTTTACATTCCCAACAACAGTGTAGAAGGATTCTTTTTTCACCATCATCATCCCTACCTTCACTTGTTTTTTTGATTTATAAAAGTCACTCTAATACATGTAATTTTGGCTTTGACTTGCATTTCTCTAATGATTAATGATGTTAAATACCTTTTCATGTACCTGTTGGACATTTGTATGCCTTCTTTGGAAAAATATTTATTCAGTTTGTCCTGAAAAAGTTTGTGCTATTGAGTTGGGAGAGTTTTCTTACGTATTTTATGTATTAACCCCTTATCAGATACATGGTTTGCAAATATATTCTTTTTTTCTGTAGGCTAACTTTTCATATTGTTGATAGCTTCATTTGCTGTACAGAGCTTTTTAGTTTGATGTAGTCCCATTTGCTTATTTTTGCTAGCTTTTCCTTTTTGATGGAGGAGGTACAAAGTCACATTTTAAAGAGTGTGGTCATAAGAAGGATGAAAGAATGTGTTCAAACACAACATGAATATTTTAGGATGAGTCATTCATTATAAACCATTAAGTGCCAAATATACTATAGAATTAATGGGGATCAGGAGAGATACAAGTCACGCTCACCATTGAGAAGATTAATATAATAATAGGCCAGGGAAAAATAATGTGAGACAGGAGCTGGGACAGTGGGTGTGTAAAGGATGTTTGAGGTTTTGTAAAGGAGAATCCCAGGATTTGCCAGGGTAATACAATGAAGAGGCGTATGGTATGGTGCAGGGTGAGGATACACCAGATGATGATGCCAATTATTTCAGATGAGAGATGGGAGCAAAGGCACCTTGTTTGGGGTGGCTGGTAGGTGGAAGAGTTGAGATACTCATGTGTTATGTATGTGGCTGTGTCTAGAAAGAAATTTGAATTTTGGATCTGGAGCTCAAGATACAATCAATAATAGAGACATAAAATTTGGGAGTTCTTAACATCTTCATAAGAACTTGCATGCATAGAAGTGAATATGATGTGGAAAGAGCATGCTTTACTTGTACCCCCAACCACACTTTGTGCACAGTGGTTACCAAATTGATAATTGTCTAGCTGTCAGCCCAAGGAAGTGCAGTCTCCTCACCTTCTTCAACCCTCAAGGTCAGGCCATTCTATTCTTCTTTTTTTTTAATTTATTTGGCTGCATCAGGTCTTAGTTGCACCACGCAGCATCTTTGATCTTGTGGAATGTGGGGTCTAGTTCCCTGACCAGAGGTCAAACCTGGGCCTCCTGCATTGGGAGAGTGGCATCTGGACCTCCGTTGGACCATGAGGGAAGTCCTAGGCCATTCCATTTCTTGACGAGCTGATTGCAATGTAAGAATTATAAGAAAAGTCAACGAGGTGCAGAGCCTAATATATTGAATTTGGGAGGGAACATCAACCCTGTGGGTTCGTGAGCTTTGCTCTTTTCTTCATGAGTCTCACTAGTAGCCTTCTCAGTGGGGTACTCCTGTCCACCTCATATATGAAGGACCTGAGGATTACAGACTGTTGGTGCTTCTGAATATTTTCCAGGTCCTGACCCACATGGAATGTGATACCAGTCATCCTGACCATGGGAGGAAGGGAAGGAAGCTTAGGTTATGGGTCCCCAGACCAACCAACCTGTCCCTATGGCTGAGGACATCAGTATCTTAGCACATGTGTTGCAGTCATATGCCACCACAGAGGACCTCGGCCTACCAACTGGGAAATCTGGGTTAAATAAATGGCCAGAGTAGCAGAACTAATAAGTAACAAAATTATCAGAAGAATTCAGTTTTTCTTGACTCTGAAGTTCAGATTCTTTCCTCTCTTTCATGCAATGACTCTGCCTGGGTTTATCATTTGAGAGATAACTCGAAACTCAAGGCTAAGATGCATGATGTCTTTTGGTTTTTAATCCCTGAAGTCAGTTAAATATTATGGGATAGGCAAACAATGATAATATTTCCTTTTCTTGTAATTTATATGGATAATTACTGAAACCACACTGTATTGAGGAAATAAGCCATTCATTTTCCTTATACAGTATATGGACTTGTAGGTACATCTTAATGGCCAACATATGTGTTTTTATGTTTTATTTTATTTTATTTATGAAATATGCTTTCCATTTCAAAATATCCATTAATTTCATTGAAATAAACAAATCTTGGTTTAAGGTATGAGGTGAATTACATGAACTATTATCAAACCATGGATTTTTGATAGTTTTGAATCTCTGAGTGACAGATTTGTGTCTTCTCCAGGGCCAAGCCTGACTTAGGCATCTGCTGAGTCTGGACTAGGTGCTGGAAGGGGATGGCCACCCATCCAGCATTCTGTTGTGCCTTTACAGATATGTGGAAAAAGTATACTTACTCTGTTTATAGTGACTTTCTTCTTTTTATAGAATGGTCATGATTCAGTAGAACAGGGAAACATGGCCTTAGACACATTTGGAGTAGAAATTTGCTTCCTTTGTATCTGTGTGATTTGGAGCAAGGGACATAACTTTTCTAACTTTCAGCTGTAAAATGGAAAGTGGAATGCTCACCTCACAGAGTTTCTGTGGGAACTGAAAAAGTTAATAGTTATAGAACACTCCCATTAGCTCCTCGCTTGCAGATACACTAGTGAAGTAGCAAAGAGGATGTAGTGATGGAGGTGGCGATGGTGCAGGTGGTGACAGTAGCGGTGGAGGTGATGTGCTGTGGTGCTGGTCGGTGGTAGAGTTAGTAGGGGTAGTGATGATGGCAGAGGTGCTGACAGCAGGGGAGGTGGTCATGACAGTGAAGGTGGAAGTGGTGATGGAGACAGTATAGAGGGCGTTCTGGTGGAGGTGGTAGCATCGGTAGTGGAAGTGGAGGTGTTGCTGGAGTTGGTAGAGGTTGTAATGGAGATAGTGGGGAGGCGGCGATGGAGGAGGCAGAGATTGAGATGGTGGTGGCAGAGGAAGTAGATGTGATCTGGGAGAAAATGGTGAATGTGGAGGCGGTGACAATAGTGGTGGAAGTTGTGGAAGTAGCGGTGTTGGTGGTGGAAGCAGAGGTAAGCATATTAATGGTGGAAGTGAGGGGAGGTGGTGGTAGTGGAAGTTGGTGAGGTAATAGACATGATGGTGGTGGCATTGATAAGGGGCATTGATGGAGACAGAGGAGAGGTGGCAAACGGTGCCACTGGTGATGATGGACGTGGTGAGAATGGAGGTGGTGTGGACAGCGGGGAGGTGATGGTGGAAATGGAAGTGGGGATGGTCGTGGGCGAAGAGTTGTTGGAGCTGCTACTGACAATAGTGGAGGTGGGAGTGCAGATGGTGGTGGATTGAAGACAAGGAAGACAGAGATGGTGGCAGAAATGGAAGTAACAGTGGGGCAGGGGATGATGGTGAAGATGACAGTCCTGCAGGAGGTATTGTTGGAAGTAGAGAGGGCAGAGATGGCAAAGCAGCATGGTGATGCTTACAAGGATACTGGCAGCTGGCATGGGGCTAATATTCTTCCCTAAGAAACTGAGAACAAAAGATGGATATTGTCCATCCTCAGGACAGCTTTGGTTTAATTAGGTGAGGTTCAGTTGACACTAGATGAACAAATGGTATCTTTTCCCAGTTAATCTCGATCACTGGCATCATCTGAGAGGCAAGTCAACATTCCTTTTACTTTCGTGTCCTGCCACTAGCCTCTCCATTTAATTCCCTTCATTTAAATTCACCATTGGTTGGATAGTGAACTCTTGTGTGTAGGTCATGGTAAACTCAAATCCCTCTTGTAAGCACTTCTCTGCTTACCTGGCTCTCAATTCATGAATCCCTATGATAAGATGATTGATTAACTGAGCTAATGTGGTCCTTTGTTGAACCTTTCATCATCGCTAGGGTGTGCTCACCTGACCCTGTGTGGATGTGGACCATCCAGTGTGTCTGATCTTTGTCCTACCTGTATCTAAACCCACAGAAAACCTGGCCTTACAACTCTGAGTCCTGGCTTCTTGGTCTTTATGTTTAGTTGTTCTTTTGCTCTTAAAACTTGCTTCTTGGGCTGCCCGAGGCACTGATTTATAGATCAGTGAAGCCATATATATCATTTCCTCTACCACTTTGCAAACAGCATTTCTTGGGCTGTGCCAGCCAGCCATTGGCTCCACCGCTGGCATCAGCAGAGCCCACTCCTTTCTGGCAATCTACTGCCTTTGCAGTTCAGAAGGCCATGGCCCCAGAGCCCCAGCACCACAATCTCATGAATCCTGGGGACGTGCCAGGCTGCCCAGCGTTTTGTCTGAGCAGTGTTTGTGTGTGCCTCTCACATTGGCAGGTCTGAGAATTTCCACTGCTGTTGATTCACCTCACACAGCCACAAAACAGACTGGGACCTGCGTGTCTCTCCAGGCTGGGGGTGGCATTGCAAAACATTTCTGGTCTCAGACTGTGACATGTGTGCTCAGCCAGGACCCAGGACCTTTAGGGAAGTGCCTTCCTTGTCCCAATTAAAAGTGTTTTATTGTTCAGAGCCGGTCTACTCACTGTAGCTCTTCTTTCATCAGCCTCACTTTGTTAAGCATTATTGCACTCACTAATCTTCTTTTTCTGACAGCTCCTGGCCAACAGAATTTCAAGTTCAAGCTATGGAAACAAAATGCATTTTATTTATTATACTCTAAGAAGTTTTCCATAATGCACACAGTGCCTGCTTAGCCAAGTGGGTGTTGTGACTTTCCAGAGGTTTGGCTAGTTAGCAGCCTGCCAGTGAACACACATGCTGTCCTTCAGCCCCTTGGTGGATGTCCTTCACCTCAGATGGAGCCTCCCCATCATCATATTTGGCCTCCAGTGATGACAGACAGAAATGCTTTGGACCAAGGCAACCAGCTCTATAGAGTAATGCCATCTAAGGTGATCCGTCTGGTCTGCACTTTGACTACTTCTGTCCTTTCCTTGGGAATAATCATAGCAGCTAATGTTTATTGAGCATTTACTAAGTACCAGGCACTGGTCCTACAGCTCTATGTAGGTTATGATATTTAGCCCTCCAACTATGGCAGAAGACAGGCACCGCTCTTATTTTTGTTTTAAAAATGAGGAAGTAAGGCACAGAGAAGTTAAATGAGTTCCCCAAGTCACACAGCTAGTAAGGGATGCCTTTGGGATTTGAGTCTACAGTTGAGCTATTTCAAATCCTGAAAGATGATGCTGTGAAAGTTCTGTGTTCAATATGCCAGCAAATGTGGAAAACTCAGCAATGGCCACAGGACTGGAAAAGGTCAGTTTTCATTCCAATCCCAAAGAAAGTCAATGCCAAAGAATGCTCAAACTACCACACTATTGCATTCATCTCACACACTAGCAAAGTAATGCTCAAAATTCTCAAAGTCAGGCTTAAGCAATACATGAACCATGGACTTCCAGATGTTCAAGGTGATTTTAGAAAAGGCAGAGGAACCAGAGATAAAACTGCCAACATCCACTGGATCATTGAAAAAGCAAGAGACTTCCAGAAAAACATCTATTTCTGCTTTATTGACTATGCCAAAGTCTTTGACTGTGTGGATCACATTAAACTTGGAAAATTCTGAAAGAGATGGGCATACCAGACCACCTGACCTGCCCCTTGAGAAACCTGTATGCAGGTCAGGAAGCAACAGTTAGAACTGGACATGGAACAACAGACTGGTTCCAAATAGAAAAAGGAGTTTGTCAAGGCTGTATATTGTCACCATGCTTATTTAACTTATATTACAGAGTACATCATGAGAAATGCTGGGCTGAAAGAAGCACAAGCTGGAATCAAGATTGCTGGGAGAAATATCAATAACCTCAGATATGCAGATGATACCACCCTTATGGCAGAAAGTGAAGAGGAACTAAAAAGCCTCTTGATGAAAGTGAAAGAGGAGAGTGAAAAAATTGGCTTAAACCTCAACATTCAGAAAACTAAGATCATGGCATCTGGTCCCATCACTTCATGGCAAAGAGATGGGGAAAACAATGGAAACAGTGGCAGACTTTATATTTTGGGGCTCCAAAATCACTGCAGATGGTGATTTCAGCAATGAAATTAAGAGACGTTTACTCCCTGGAAGGAAAGTTATGACCAACCTAGACAGCATATTGAAAAGCAGAGACATTACTTTGCCAACAAAGGTCTGTCTAGTCAAGGCTATGGTTTTTCCAGTAGTCATGTATGGATGTGAGAGTTGGGCGGTGAAGAAAGCTGAGTGCCAAAGAATTGATGCTTTTGAACTGTGGTGTTGGAGAAGACTCTTGAGAGTCCCTTGGACTGCAAGAATATCCAACCAGCCCACCCTAAAGGAGATCAGTCCTGAGTGTTCACTGGAAGGACTGATGTTGAAGCTGAAACTCTTGCAAAGAGTTGGATATGACTGAGTGACTGAATTTAACTGAACTGAACCACTCCATCAGACTGTCTTCTGGGTTTGGTGTCTGAACGACAGTAAACAGGCAAACACAGTATGAGTTAAATGATCAGTGAAGATTGGGTTATATAAGTAGAAGCACATCTCTTGGCTTTTTAGTCACGAAGCACTCTTGGCTTTTTTTCTTTTTGAGAAATGATAAAGGCGATTCTCTCTGCCACCAACCTTATTTGCAGGGCAAGGAATAGAGATGCAGATGTAGAAAATGAGCTTGTGGACACAGGACGGGGTGGGGAGGAAAGGATGGGACGAGTTGGAAGAGTAGCATTGACATCCATATATACACACTACCATGTGTAAAATAAATGGCTAATGGGAAGCTGCTGTGTAGCACAGGGGGCTCAGCTGGGTTCTCTGTGATGACCTAGGGGGTGGGGTAAGGGTAGGGGTGGTAGGGAGGCTCAAGAGGGAGGGGATATATGTATACATGTAGCTGATTCATGTTGTATAGCAGAAACCAACACAGTACTATAAAGCAATTATACTCCAATTAAAACATAAGTATAAAAATAAAAAGAAAACTAGGGAAGGTCCCCCACCCTTTTGGGCACAGTGCATGCTGTGGCCACAGCTCTGGGCCTGCAGGCCGCCCAGGTGATACTCTTTCTTTGCAGAGGCAGTGTCTCTTTGGTTGCCTGATTCTGCCCTGCTTGTTCCCCCCTGAAAGACTGACAGTTTGTTTCCATGATGCTTTCCTCCTTTTTCCCTTTCATGCCCTATATGTTTCGACTTGTCCAGTTTGGGGTAGAGGGGTGGGGCAGGCATCAGATAAATTCACTTCTTGAATCACCTTAAAGATGCCTCTTGATAAGTTCCGGGGGAAAAAACATATATAATTTCTGAAATTCTTAGGTGGGGGCAGCTGTGCACGAGTTGATTTATTCGCAAGCCCAAACAGGTGTCTTGACCTCAGGCGGTCAAGGCAGGAAGTTGCCTCTCATGGTGGTTTCAAGCAGGTGAAGGGAAGGGAAAGTTGGTGTAGAACAGGCCTTCCCACAGTTAACTTCTTGTTGGATGGATTTGAACAGAAAATTTCCACTGCTATCCAGGGAATGTATGTGAAATTGATTAGCATTTCTAGGACAAACCGGGCAACTGTATTCAGTTCTGAGACGCTTTAGATCTTGCAACAGGATACCTGGGAAGCATCTCAGAGAACACTGATGTCTTTCAGAGACATTATCGGGGTGCTTGTGATGCCAAATCACCATTGGTATTCACGGCAAAGAGAGTGCGGCATTGTCGCTAGTCCAGATCGCCTTACAGAAGGGTATTATTCCTCTGTCCTAGCATCCCCTAGACACTCACACACAGGACAACGTCACCATTTGAGTCAGAGAGGAACTTTGAAGTTGGGTGACCTCAATAAAGCTTGCAGGAACAAGGAAAAGGTGGAGCTATTCTCAAGTTAAGAGACAACATCAAAAGTTTGCAAAAAACCTAAGACACAAAGAAGCCAGCTAAGAACTAGGTTTTAGAATCTTGGGAAAAATAGACTGTATGTTTCTCTACATGGTGGCTAGCCAGTGTGTGGTTTGAAACAGTCTCTCTGCTGTTCCCCAGCCCCCCACCAAAAAAAAAAACAGGTTAAAAAAAGAAAAGGAAAAAAAAAGGAAGAAATCACCAACAGTAGCAGATTTGGGTCCACCTGAATCAAATGTTTGTATGTGGAATTTGAGTCTGGCAGGAAGCCATCATGGGGAGGTAACTGTTTGATATAAATGTGGCTGCCTTTCCATAGCTTCAGTCCTCAGAATGTTGGCTTTCCTCATTTCTCCCCCTTGAGGACCAAGGAGAGGAAAGAAATAGCCTCCATGCTGTTTCCAAGGTCTTAGGACTGTCCTGGTTAGTGCACTTATTAGGGAAATGTATATCTCTGATTGACAAGGACATTAGAATGGTTTAACTCCATCTTCTCCACTGCACAGGGACGCTGGTGCATTGAATGAGAATTATAGAGGAATTCAAAGTGAAGGCCTAATCTCCTGACATTCCTAAATCTGTGCCATCTGGGTAAGGAAGGCAATTTTGCATGAAGTGTTTTACCCCTAATATTTCAAACACACCTCTTATATAACACCTTTGCTTATCACCAGCCTGAGGCTGATGCTGTAAGAAAATAATAAAACACTAGCTTTTTGCTTTATGATCCTCTTTGGTGTCTAATATGATCATTGCTTTTCCCAGGACCTTGCACATAGCATGTGCTCTGTAGTTTGCTTGGTTTGACGTGAATTAGAGGACACATCTTACTTGGTCTCATAGATTTCTGGTCATACTTTTGGGAAGTTTTGTGACATTCTAACCACCTAGAAATTCAAAAGGTCTGGTAGATTGTAAGACAATGTACTGGAAAAGTATACATTGAGTCACTCAGTCAGTCAGTTCAGTCGTGTCCGACTCTTTGTGACCCCATGAACCGCAGCACGCCAAGCCTCCCTGTCCATCACCAACTCCTGGAATCTACCCAAACCCATGTTCATCGAGTCAGTGATGCCATCCAGCCATCTCATCCTCTGTTGTCCCCTTCTCCTCCTGCCCCAAATCCTTCCCAGCATCAGGGTCTTTTCCAATGAGTCAACTCTTCGCGCGAGGTGGCCAGAGTATTGGAGTTTCAGCTTCACCATCAGTCCTTCCAATGAACACCCAGCAATAATCTCCTTTAGGATGGATTGGTTGAGTCTCCTTGTAGTCCAACGTGTAGAGAAAAAGATATTCCTAGAAAAGTTCATTTCAGCTTTTGGAGTTGGAAGAAGAGAGAATGGTAAATGGCTTAATGAAACCAAGATGTGGGACTCAAATGAAAATCTGAATTTCCTCTGTATGTGACTTTGCTAAAAAAATTTATATGAGAAAATGGAGTATCAAATATATTGCCTATTATAGATTAGGGAGGAGGCATTAGATTGTGTATGTCTTCAATTCTTACTGTGGGTGAAATTCCATGTTTTGATTGTGTGAGTATACAAAACTGTGGTGTCTGCCCAGACCCTTGCCACTACGATGTCAGAGAGTAAAATGGAAATATATTTGGTGAAAATCAAACTTGTTATCACTTACTATTCTGACAGAGAGTAATGAAGGAGGGAGGTGATTAGATCTGACGGTCAAAAGGGAAAGGGAACCTAATGAACGCCTTTAGGATTATTTTTTTTTCTTCCCTCCAGAGATTAGTGTCACCAGTACTTATTCTTCACATATGGCAGACTGAGCAAATGACAGAGTGCAAGGAGGGTACAGTCTTAAACGTGGGACTGGAGTCTCCCCTCGGAGGCTGACTGTATGTGTTTGGCAAAAAGAAAGCGCTTTTGAGTTTACTATTTTTGTTTTTTACTAGAGAGGTTCATTCTGTGTCACCCATGAACTGAGATATTAATTCCAGTGATATGCAAATAATTTTTAAGCTTAAATAGAAACTTGAGTTGTCACATTAGAATAGAATGCATTCTAGAGCCTCTGACATTCTGAAAAAGAATTTCAAGTAAACGAATCATCATTACCACTGACTATTCCAACAAGAAGCTAAAAATGAGCTCCCAAACAAGGATGAAAATGTTATCCTTCAGCAAACCCATTGTTAGCAAATTTCCTTTAAATCCACAGTCCCTCAAGCTTTATTAGCTGTCTTTAGCAGTGTTATTTTCTTTTTTTTTTTTTTTAGCAGTGTTATTTTCAAATAATTTATTCAGTTGGCTTTGAGTAGAAATAAGCATTTATTCCTTTGGATTAAGATGATTATTCATCCTGTATTCCCCTGGCAGTTCCAAATGTAACTATTGTGTTATGGTTTTCCCATCAACCGTAAAAATGTCCCAGTTAGTCTAGTATTTTTTTTTATTCTTGTTGTTTCACACATGTGGAAGTGTCTGAATCTCACATCTGGAAGCAGCAGGGCAATCATTTCCCGGACCACACATTTCATTGGGATTGGCAGGGGTTGGGGTGAGTGTTCAAAAATATGGGTACCATTCTTAGACCACTTATCTGGGGAGTTGGGGAGCAGGTGGTGTGTAGTGAAGGATCAGTATGTACATGCTGAGCCAAGCTAGAAATTTCTAAGAGCCTTGGAGCTGAAGTGCTCTTTAGTTGTCCTGCCTTCCTTACTGCTTTGAGTTGGGTGTTACGTGTATACAGCAGAACTGCTCCAATTTAAGACTGATGTCCTAGATCTGATTGGTAAACATAATTTATTATTTGTAGGGGCTTCCCTGGTGGTGTAAGTGGTAAAGAATCAGCCTGCCAATGCAGGAGACACAAGAGACGTGGGTTTGATCCCTGGGTCAGAAAGATTTTCTGGAGAATCTAATTTAGCAAGCATTTGTTGAATATCTATTCTATGCCAGCCATTGTTCAAAACCAGGGGAGATATGAGAACAAAGCCCTCCTTGTTGTGGAGTCTATATTCTGGTTGGGTGAAACACTCCATAAAGTCAATAAACAATTAATGTAATATATGATGATGAGTATTCAGTTCAGTCCAGTTCAGTCACTCAGTTGTGTCTTTGTGACCCCATGGACTGCAGCACGCCAGGCTTCCCTGTCCATCAGCAACTCCCAGAGCTTGCTCAAACTCATGTCCATCGAGTCGGTGATGTCATCCAACCATCTCATCCTTGTCATCCCCTTCTTCTCCTGCCTTCAATCTTTCCCAGCATCAGGGTCTTTTCCAATGAGTCGGTTCTTTGCATCAGGTGGCCAAAGTGTTGGAGTTTCAGCTTCAACATCAGTCCTTCCAATGAACATTTCAGGAATGATTTCCTTTAGGATGGACTGGTTGGATCTTCTTGCAGTCCAAGGGACTCTCAAGAGTCTTCTCCAACACCACAGTTCAAAAGCATCAATTCTTTGGTGCTCAGCTTTCTTCACCGCCCAACTCTCACATCCATACATGACGACTGGAAAAACCATAGCTTTGACTAGATGGATCTTTGTCAGCAAAGTAAGGTTTTCTAAACATGCTGTCTAGGTTGGTCACAGATTTTTGCCCAAGGAACAAATCATCTAAATATCATGGCTGCAGTCACCATCTATAGTGCTTTTGGAGCCCAAGAAAATAAAGTCTGTCACTGTTTCCCTTGTTTCCCCATCTCTTTGCCATGAAGTGATGGGACCAGATGCCATGATTTTAGTTGTCTGAATATTGAGCTTTAAGCCAACTTTTTCACTCTCCTCTTTCACTTTCATCAAGAGGCTCTTTAGTTCTTCTTCACTTTCTGCCATAAGGGTGGTGTCATCTGCATATCTCAGGTTATTGATATTTCTCCCAGCAATTTTGATTCCAGCTTGTGCTTTATCCAGCCTGGCATTTCTCATGATGTACTCTGTATATAAGTTATATAAGCATGGTGACAATACACAGCCTTGATGCACTCCTATTCCTATTTGGAACCAGCCTGTTGTTCCATGTCCAGTTCTAACTGTTGCTTCCTGACCTGCATACAGGTTTCTCAAAAAGGTGGTCAGGTGGTCTGGTATTCCCATCTCTTTTAGAATTTTCCACAGTTTGTTGTGATCAACACAATCAAAGGCTTTGGCATAGTCAATAAAACAGAAATAGATGTTTTTCTGGAACTCTCTTCCTTTTTCAGTGATCCAGAGGATGTTGGCAATTTGATCTCTGGTTCCTCTGCCTTTTCTAAATCCAACTTGAACATCTGGAGGTTTATGGTTCATGTATTGCTGAAGCCTTGTTTGGAGAATTTTGAGCATTACTTTGCTAGTGTGTGAGATGAGTGCAATTGTGCGGTAGTTTGAGCATTCTTTGGCATTGCCTTTCTTTGGGATTGGAATGAAAACTGACCTTTTCCAGTCCTGTGGCCACTGCTGAGTTTTCCAAATTTGCTGGCATATTGAGTACAGCACTTTCACAGCATCATCTTTTAGGATTTGAAATAGCTCAACCGAAATTCCATCACCTCCACTAGCTTTGTTCATAGCAATGCTTCCTAAGGCCCACTTGACTTCGCATTCTAGGATGTCTGGCTCCAGGTGAGTCATCACACCATTGTGGTTATCTGGTGAGTATAATGATGATGAGTATAATAAAAGAGAAAAGCTCAGTCAGAATACAGGACTGATATTAAAAGAAGAGTTCCTTTAGACAGGATGATTAGGAAAGACTTTTTCTATTGAGATGGCATTTGAGCTGTGACCTGACATAGTGAAGAAGGAATCCACATGAATCTGTAAGAGAAGTGGGTAAAGGATGAACTATTATAAAGTAGGGAAATTGACATATTCCAGAAACAGCAAAGATGCTACCCTGTCTGGGCTAGGCTAAGCAAGGAGAAGACAGGAAGAGATTAAGATCAGTGAGGCTGTGGGGTTAAGCTCATTTAGGGCCTTGTAGGATTCAATTGTAAGTGTCCTAGAAGCCACTGCAGTAACTAGATGACCAGAGCTGCCATTTACCAAGGAGCAGGCTCCAGGTGGAGGGACCCCTAGCTCTAGACCAGGTGAGCTTGAAGTGCCTCTGTGCTTCCAACTGAGGTATTAACGAGGCTATGTATTCCATAAGTTTGGAGTTCAGAGAAGAAGTATGTGTCAAAATGGCTATTTATAAGTCACCAGTATGAAAATGGTGACTAAAACCAAGAGATTGGATGCAATCAAATAAATAATAAAATAATTAAATAAAGGAGACTTATTTGTAAGTTCTTGGTTAAGAACCTGTGTATGGATTGATATAGGTTTATATCATGGGCTGAATTCTTTAGATTGTGAGGAAGATCACCCCACTCATCCCTTGTGTAAAATCCAGTTCCCCTTGTCCACTTTCTATGTCCTAAGGAAGAAAAAAGAGGAAAGGTGATGTTTATACTCTCATATGCTGATCACAATGCTTTTCACTGTGGAGCAGGGTTCCTATGCTCTAAAAAGGCATGTACTCATAATTCAATTTTCTCTTTCACTACCTCTTTTCCAAATGGTTCATTCTGAAAGATTGGCCTTATTCTTTGAGGCCAGCTAATTATATTTCCACTTTCTGCATGTTTTCCCATGTGGTAGCCTTGTCTTTGCAAATGGGTTGACTTAACCTTCAGCAAGGTAATCTAGGTCAGTCTAGTAATCTTTTCTCCTCTAGTGTTCCATCTTGGGTAGTGGAGGCATTCCCACAACTGACTGGCCAATTTGAATTGTGCTCTCTTTGGGAAATCAATATTTCTGGATTTAAGGAAGTGGAATAGAATCACTCATCTTGGCCAAGAATCTGAGTCCTTGATTACATTTTTTCACCAGAAAACCGTGCATTGGGCATCCTTGGCTGTATTCCTATGGCTCTTTTTTTCCTGTTTTATCAATTGTTCCTTGTGTTTTGCTCCTTGGGGACACTTCAGAGGGGAAGATGGATGAGGGGTAAGGTTTAGGTACCTAAATCTGAAAAGAGTGCCTTTTTAAAGACCCTGCTAGCAAAGTGTGGTTTCCTGGGAATGAAGAAACACCTTGAAGTAAGATGCATTTTGTGGGTTCCTTTGATTCCTCCTCTCTGCCTAGACAGGGATTGCATTTTGTTTCCAGACGTATTCCCAATGACTAACATGATCCCTGGCATATGGGAAGCACTCTGTGAAGCTTGTTGAGTGAGGAAAGGAAACAGGGCCCCTGGCATTATCTGTTTCCTCTGAAAGGGGGCAGTATCATGTTTTCACAATGAGCCATTCCTTCCTCCTTTTTCCATAGCAGAATTCACCTCTCTGCCACTGATTCTATTTCCAACTCCCTGAAGGTACCTGGGATTCTGAAGGTCATTTGTTGCTTTGGCTTGGATATTGGAACAACCATATCATGCAGCTTTCCATCTCTTGAAATTCTGAAACAGGCTGTGATTCAATGTGGGATTATTTCCCTCTGCTTCCTCAGGGGTCTCTGACTTCTGGCATCTAAATGCCTAGTGATATGATGTGGAGCTATGTAATAATAATAGAAATAAAGTGCACAATTAAAGTAATATGCTTGAATCATCCCCAAACCATCCCCCTACTCCCTGGCTCATTGAAAAATTGTCTTCCACAACACTGATCCCTGGTGCCAGGAAGGTTGGGAACCACTGCTCTACTTCACCGTAAACTGCCTGCACCCCCAGTGTGGCCGGTGTACTGCCCTGGGACCACCTGTGGGTTCTGACCCCCTCCACTCCCCAAGCACACCTGATCACATACTTCTTTTGGCAGGGGGAATTGGAGGCCCATCTTCTTCCTGCTCACTCAGATCGTACCTCTCCTTAGTGGCCCAAATCCAGTGAACTCCTAGCATGACTTTCTCATAAGACGGATGGGGCTTGGAAGCTGCGTGTCAGTCACTTGGCACTAACTGTTTCCTTTCTTTGTTACTATACACTAATACACAGGCTCTCAAACATTAGCATTTACCAGAATCTCCTGAAGGGCTTGTTATAACAGATTCCTGGGCCCCACCCCTAAAGTTTCTGATTCAGTAGGTCTGGGGTGGAGCCTGAAAGTTTGCATTTTTAGCACATTCTCAGGTGAGGTTGATGATGCTGATTCTGAGACAAGGTATAGGAAATGATGTGGCTGGTAGCTCTTCATCCTGGCAGCACGTTGTAATCACCTGGGACAAATTCCAATCTCTGCAATGCTCAGGTCCCAGTTGAATCAGAATCACTGAATGTGGAACCCATACATTGATAGTTGTAGGAGAAACCATCCTTTCCTCTCCTGGAATTACTACAGGTCTATAAAATGGACTCTTCTTCCTTCTTGGAAGTACTGGGGACATATATGTCCCTGAGATGGTGTACTTTTAAAAGGCCAATAGACTATATTCCTTTATAACCGTGTTCTCAAGGTGTGGTCCCTGGAACAGTTGTTTTTTTTTTTTTTTTTTTTTTTTTTCAGCATCACCTAGGCCCCATTCTGGACAGATCTGTAAGTCAGAAACTTGGGTTGTGCAGCCTAGCAGTCTGTTTCACAGCTCTGTAGGTGATTCTGCTGCTGCTGCTGCTAAGTCACTTCAGTCGTGTCCGACTCTGTGCTACCCCATAGACGGCAGCCCACCAGGCTCTGCTGTCCCTGGGATTCTCCAGGCAAGAACACTGGAGTGGGTTGCCATTTCCTTCTCCAATGCGTGAAAGTGAAGTCCCTCAGTCATGTCCAACTCTTAGCGGCCCCATGGGGCTGCAGGCTACCAGGCTCCTCCGTCCATGGGATTTTCCAGGCAAGAGTACTGGAGTGGGTTGCCATTGCCTTCTCTGCTAGGTGATTCTGATGTGCCCTCAATATTGAGAACCACAGTTCTGTTAGATGGATGGGGGGTTGATAGTTCAATCAGTCATTCTCAACCACAGCTGCGCAGTGTAGTAACCTGTGGAGCTCTGACATATATACATTCTCCAACCTCAGATATTCTCATTGGATTGTCCCTGGTGGGCATCCATTGTTTTTAAAACACCACATTTGATTCTCTTGTGCAGCCAGGGTTGTGTAATGACTGAGATAAATATTACTTTGTAGCCAATTAACCTACTGTTTACAGTGGCTGTGGTTCTAATCATACATGAGCCAATTAGATCTTCTGGCTGACCAGATTTGTCATAAATGGACACAATGGTCAAAGTAACTACTATAGACTGAATGTTTGTGTCCTCTCAAAATTGAAATCGCAGTCCCTGAGATGATAGGGCTGTGGGGCCTTTGGTATTTGATTAAGTCAGGAGTGCAGAACCCACATGAATGGAGTCAATGCCCTTATGAAACAGATCCCAAGAGTTCCTCCACCCCTTCTACCATGCGAGATCAGAGGGAGATGATAGCCTCCATAAACCAAGCTTTCACCAGACACCAAATCTGCTCTCACCTTGATCTTGGACTTTCCAGTCTCCAGAAGTATGAGAAATAAATTTAGGTTGTTTGTTAGACACTTGTCTATGGTATTCTGTTATAGCAGCCTGAATGGACTAAGACAATCACCAACATCTTGCCCGGTGGAGACTTGGGGTGAAGTTGTATTAGAAGTGTCCCGTGTGGGATGTACACTGATAAACACTGAGAGTCCGAGAAATGTGATGGAGTTTTTGAGGAATTACAATACAGAAAGGGACAGAGGTTGTGATAAGTTAGCTGCTAAAATGGTCATACACCTATGCAATGTGTCTCTGCTGCTCTGAACACCAAGAGGTTGCTTTATTTCCTGATCCTTGAACCTGGACAGGCATGTGCCTTGAATGGATGAACAGAAAGTGGCAGAAGTGACGTGGTGCCTGTCTTCTGATTAAACCTCCAAATGCCTTGTGTGCATATATGTCTCTCTTGAATGCTGTATGGTCAGGCCACTCAGGGTGGCTGTTCTCTTGGTATCTGTATACTCCCTGCTTGAGCAGCCCCTGCTGCACTCACATGACTCTCTAATCCTCATAATTATAGGGCTTAGTCCCCTAATAACTGAAGAGCCCACCTGATGTCAATTTCCCTATATATAGTAGCATCCTACCCCCAAGTAGCTAAGACTTCTGCCTTGTCCTGCCCACTGTCTGCCACACACAGCAAGGGGCTGCTCTCAGACCCTTTGTTCAGTAAACTGTGTGTGTCTCTGTCACTGTCTCTGGGCTCTTTGTTCGGTCTTGAGACTGGGCACCCACAAGGCTTACAGGCCTGTGGAGTGCCACCCAATAGATCCCCACTGCCATTATGAGAAAAAGTTCAGTGTAGGCTGTTGGACAATGAAAGACCACCTGGGACAGAGCTGATCTGAGCTGAGGCCATCCTAGGTCAGCAACCTTCATCACTCTAACAGCTGATGTGGACACACGAGAGAGCCCAGATGAAACCAAGTAGAACCAACCAGCTGAACTTAGCCTGAGTTGCTAACTAGCAGAACCATGAACCACAGAAGCAACTATAGTTTCAAGACACTGAATTTGGGGTAGTTTGTAAAGCACTAATGCTTAAATGATACAGATAGTCTAAAAATAATCTGTGCTGTGCTCAGGTTTGTGTCTGAGCACTCTCTGTTTGTGACTCCATGGTCTGTAGCTCACCAGAGGAATCCCTCTGTCCATGGGATTCTCCTGGCAACAATACTGGAGTAGGTTGCTGTGCCTTTCTCCAGGGGATCTTTCTGACCCAGGAATCGAACCCATATCTCCTGCATTAGCAGGCAGGTTCTTTACCCACTGAACCACCTGGAAAGCCCCAGCTAGGTGTTCTTAATCTGAACCTATGAGCTTTAACATAAGGCTTAGTGGTTTACAAACAATTACATTTTGGGGAAGAGAGAGAATGTATACAGTGCCTGGAATTAACATTCTTTTGACAGCTTAGGATATCAAAATCAAAACCTTTAAAAAACACATATTCAACTAAAAATAAAAAATTATTTTTGTCAGGAAGGGAGGGGATCTTTTGTGATTCAGAGGAGATGGGAGCCCAGAGTTTCTTTGGTAGCAGGAAACCTATGACATTGAGCAGGAGAGAAGAGTTATAACATTAGGTTGGTGAACTTTAGAGCTGTATAAAGAGGGCCTATAACTTATTCAAAGAGGTCATTAAAATTTGTTGGGGATGGATATTAAATGAAAGATGGATATCAAATGCAAGAGTTTCACCAGTCTGCCTAGTCTCTTTAAATGTAGGATACCCCTTTTGTGTATTATAGCAGTAGTTTTCTTCATCAATGCAGACTGATTGATTTTTCTGATAAAATTTGTAGCTGTCTTTTGGTTCTGAAAGGAATTATTGGTAGCCAAGCTTCACCACAAGTTCAAAATCCATAATCCTAAAACTAAAGTCACAATTTAAAGTGCCTGTAGAGAATGATAAACATGCATAGTGCAAACAAGTCCTTTAAGGATGTTGAGAAGTGATTTGGGCCATTAATAGAAAAGGCTATGCTGTGCTAAGTCGCTTCAGTTGTGTCTGATGCTTTGTGATCTCATGGATTGTAGCCTGCATGGCTCCTCTGTCCTTGAGATTCTCCAGGCAAGAATACTGGAGTGGATTGCCATGTCCTTCTCCAGGGCATCTTTCCAACTCAGGGATAGAACCCACATCTCTTATGTCTCCTGCATTGTCAGGAAGGTTCCTTACCACTAACACAACCTGGGAAACTCCAGAGAAGAGCTACTTAAGTGCCAAATACTTTATGTATGTCATTGTATTTACTTTTCAAAAATGCACTACAAAGCAGTGTTATCTTCATTTTTTATATGAGGACACTAAAATGGAAGATTAGTAAGACAGTGAGTCAGAGTACTTTGATTTCAAGAAACAAAACCAAATTCCAATGTCTTAAACAATATTAATAGTAGATCATGTAGTTGAAAAGTGGTGAGATAATACAAGCTTCAAGTTTAATCAGGGCTTTGGCTCCTTCAATTTGAGATTCTTTAAGATTATCCATTCTTCCGGTGTTGGCTTTGTCTTTCAGGTGTCTCATCTTATGGTAGTTGCTGGAGCTTCACGTTTCTGAACTGCATACCACACCACACTTAAGAAAAGAAAACAATCAATGTATGAGAAGTTTTAGCTCTACTGGGCTAGAACAAACTTAGGTCACACGTCCACCTTTGATCAACCACTATGGCTATAAGAAAACCATATGCTAATTGACTTAGGTTGGGCTGCCTCCATGCCTAAAAGACACAGTGACGACCGACTTATATTGACTGGTTTAAATGATCACGAATCACCCCATGAACCATGGTCAAGGCCATTCACATCCAAAACCCTTAGCTCCCGTCCAAATGGCAGAAGGAACAGAGACTGATATTACCCACCTTGACTAGTAAGTGGTAGAGAAAGCATTTGAACCCCTTTTTACTCCAAGTCCAACCCCATCTTCTTTCTTGAATGCCTACGCTGTCTTTATTCAGGAAGTAAGACTTGAACTAACTGGGCCTTCAGGGTTGGACCTAGGGAGGTGATCTGCTTTTGAGGTCTGGGAATGAAAAGCTTGATTGTGTGTGGACTCAGAATTAACAGTATGGGCTGTGCCTCCCTCCATTGGTAGGGTTATTAGAAGACTAGCAGTCGTTTGTCCTATTATCCTGACAATTTAGGGAATTTTCAGAAGCAGCGATTTTTGTAAAGGAGGGGTTAAAATGACTTCTTGGACATTGAGGATCCATCTGTAATAATGCATGTTGGCAGAAGGGAGACAAAGCTACGATTCAGCTGTAGGTCTTGGTGACGTCATAAACACTTATGACAGCAGTAGAAATTTAAGATTGAATTACCTTCTTTGTACCCACTGAAGGGGTGAGCCTTGCTGTGTATAACACATTGTGTAAGCTAAACAGTGTTTTTGTGGTTTTCACATGGTGCTTGGGAAGAAGGGAACTTGATCTGTGAACCCAGAAGATCATGAATCTGATATGCAGAAAGACAATTTAACCTCTCAAATTGCTTTGGTCTCTGATATGTATTTCTAAAATTAAACAAATTAATATGTGCTGACATTTCCCTAACTTAATCTTAAGGCATCACAGTTTGATTAATCTAATGAGGAGTTCCAAATTGAGCACTTCATTGTGTAACTAATAATGTTATAGTTCAAGATCATAGACTCAGTTAATGATTCAAATCCATTAAAAAGTATTGGTTGAAGTGCTCCTAGTAGGCAAGGGGATTGAATCAAACGTTTGTTTCTTTTCTCCTCTCTCTCTTAGCAGTGGAACATTTTGTAGAAATATTACCAACTGACTATTCTAGGTATATTCATGGCCAGTTTATATAGGATTTGACTTTACAAACCAAACAGACCAGATTTACAAATCAGAAAGACTGTGGACAAGAGATAATGAATAATCCCTCCAAAGCCAAAGAAAAAATGGAGTTAACAGAATAGATTATTGGAAAATATTAAATAAGCTTTTAAAAATCTTTTTACATTTTTTTATACTCTTATTTTTAGTTGATATGGAAGTAAGTTTTACTTGGAAAGTAAGATTTATTTGTTTCTCCTTACATGTTTTTTTCCCAACAATTCAGGGTGACTAAGAAATTGAGTCACATTTTGCCTTAATTCATATACAGTTGCTGAGAAGACACTTCAATCATCAAAAAAAGATCAAAACTTGTTTCAGTTACAGTTTTATAAATTGTTACTGAAAAAAAAATTAAAAACCTGTAAAAGCCCTTTGGCATATCTGTGGTTGCTTACAATAGAGCTGAATGTGAAATTAAACCTGAGTTAAGGACAATCCAAAGATTCACCAAGAGAACACCTGAATCACTGCTGACAAAATGCTCTTAGATGTTAACTACTCTTAGGCTAATAATGCTCAAGATTGAAAAATGTTATGTGCTTCATTAATTTAAATCACATACCCATTAGAAAATCATATAAATAAAAGATTATCTATATTCAAGATTGCTATACTGAGTATTTAATGTTAGAAGATTGATTACTCCAGGGCTTGATGCTATTAAAAATAAGACCTTTCTTTATATAAACTATTCTTTCTTTTTATAATTTTTGCTTGATTAATTCTTACATAATATAAATAAAAAGCATTTAACCCACTCAGATGTGCACAGGGATTTTATTCCCCTAATAACAGACATTAAAAGAAAAACATTGATCAATTCTTGCACCACTTTTGAGTAATGATAATCTAACATATTCATTCCAGAGATGGTTCAAAAGAGCAAATATGAAAATAAGAAAGGCTTGCACCAAATATGAAATATGCCCCAAATATGAAAATAAGGAAAGGCTGTTTATTTTTTAAGCAACAGTTTATTGTTGGACATTTAGATTGTTTCTGATTTTCACTGTTATAATCTATACTACTAAATAAATATTTGATACTTATTTTTATAAAAACAAAAGTAAGGCTTTTTAATGACAAGTTCTTGCTGTATTGACTTTCACCTTTTCAAGGAGACTTGCAGCTCACAATTTTTTTTTTTTCTCCAAAGGTAGACTCTTGGCTTGGGGTGAACCGAACTGGCTAGCCTAAGCTTAGCTGCACAGTGGTGCCAACCCAAATAGATAAAACCTGTGAATTTTTCCCCAGCCCACAAATCCTTATCTAGTGTGAATGGAATGCAGAGATTACTAATGATGTACTTTGAAGCCTCTTGCCCTGAGGGCACTGATTCAAATCCTGCCTATACCTAAGATGTAAGTCCTGAAAAAATGTTATTGCAGACTGAGGACTGGGCAGTCAATTATGTGAAATGAGTTGGTGGTTTGAGTCAAGAACTCAGTTGACCAGAGTCCAATTCACAAAAACCACCAATACAATTTATACTCTTGTTGGCAGTGTCTTCAAGAGAGTGACTTAATGCCAAGCGGCTAAGTGGTCAACTTCTCCTCCGATATTGCTTGTGCAGCTCACACAAAAAAAACTTGCTTTTTGGCTAATTCTGACATTCCTGCTTAGAAGAAATGAAAATGCTCACTTCCATGAAGTCAATTTTCAGAAGAGTTTTATTAAAATGAAGATGCATTTTATAACGCAACTCCTTTTGCCTAGAGAGATTTGTGCCTGTAAGCTTTAAACAGAGCTCAGGTTTACACAACTATATAATAGATTTTGATAGATGATCAGATATTGGGCATGGAGTGGAGAAACTATAGGTTTCTAGCTCAGCCAAAATCCAGTATTCAAGCAACAATAAGAAATAATTAATCTGTCCTTTAAAAGGTAATTTTGAATTTAGAATTTGATGGATGCTTGAAATTAAAAGGAAGAAATCAATATTTAATACAGAGAGAGTTATTTTATTTTACAAAGTGTAAGTACATCTGACGACCATCACACAAGAAACAGAACCACGTGTGGAATTCAGTTTCTAAAATACTCCTGTTAAGTGTTCTTCCTTCCTTTCAATCACCTTCCTTTTCTTCTATTTTACCTTCCTCACTTAAAAATTAAAACAATTTTCTTTTAAAAAAAAAAGAAAACTCCTATCCTGATATAAGACCACATCTGATGCTTGGAAGAGAGATGGAGGAAAAACTTTCTATTTAAACTGCTGATTTAGGCCAAAGCAAACTGAGGTTCTACCATCTGTAGTTCTACAGTTTTTTTTTTGTTTGTTTGCTTTTAGAATTTGAGTTTATTATTCATTTAATTTTTAAAACACTGCTATAGTAAAATACTAAAAACAATAGCAAGCAGTGAGTATATTAAGATGAGAGTCCTTTGCTCAATCACTACTGCAAATAAAATGCCAGCAGTGTTATTCACTGGCCATTAAGAGCTCTGACACTGAGCACCTCAAGGCTGTCCCTGGGAGGGAGATGAGCCCCCTGAGCTGTGTCGGGTGACTCAGAGGCAGAGAGAGCAGTGCCTGCCGGAGCTGGGGGCGGGCTGGCTTGCACAGGGTAGACACAGTGATGCTGACTGCAGGGTGGTAACTGCTCTGCCCAAACCTTTACTAAAAAGTCTTTTCTTTCTCTCAGATAAGAGCATCTCTCTCTCACACACCGCACCCCCCCCGCCAAGTAACTCCTTTTGGTTTGTTCACCTCTCACCTCAACCCCCTTCCATTCTAAACTCCTAGCATCTCTCTGCAGCACCTTGACTCCCAGGTACATTACACCTAAGACAAGAACAATCTGTGTGCTTCCTTCATTGTTGTCAAGAATCTCATTGTCCCCAGGAAATGTAACACAGCTATTCATACAATCAATGGGTCCTACAAAACGCAGTCTACTAGAGAAGGAAATGGCAACCCATTGTAGTATTTTTGCCTGGGGAACCTCCATGGACAGTATGAAGGGGCAAAACGATACTGACAGTGGAAGATGAGGCCCTCAGGTCAGAAGGTGTCCAACATGCCACAGGGAAAAGTGGAGAGCGATAACTAACAGCTTCAGAAAGAAGGACGCGGCTGGGCCAAAGCAGAAATGATGCTGAGCTGTGGATGTGTCTGGTGGTGAAGGTGAAGTCCAGTGCTGGGAAGAACAGTATCGCATCAGAACTTGTGCTGTTGGAGAAGACTCGTGAGAGTCCCTTGGAGCAAGATCAAACCAGTCAATCCTAAAGGAAGTCAACCCTGAATATTCACTGGAAGGACTGATGCTGAGCTCCTTGGCAGGCAGATTCTTTTCCTCTATTACTGCATCATAACTGCCCCACTCTTGAAGAGATGAGGACAGAGAACAGCCACCACAGCCACGAGGTGTGTCCATGCAGAGGAGCCTGCCCTGATGGGGGCAAGGACCTTCAGTCCAGGAACAGATGCCTGAGGTGATCTTGAGGAGGGAGAGCCAGAGGCTCAGTCCCTCCCTCACTTCCTCCTTCACCTCTTTTCTTCCAGGGCTCATTGGGCGAACTCAGCTGGTGGGTAAGGGACCATATATAGAGCAGAATATGGTCTGGAGGGCAGATATAAGACAGTTGCTAACAGGAAATTTGACAGAACACCTCAACAGGTGTGGTTGTAGGCTCTTGTCTACTTCCATCTTCCAGACTCTTCCAATCTGGAAGCCAAGCGCCATGTTTCCTTTTGCAATTCTCTTTCACCCAAAGTAGAAAGATTTCCAATTGTCTTTTTAAGAAGTGTGGATAAGGGGCCAGGAGATGTGGTGAAGAAAAATGCAGATTGCACCTACTTGGCAAATGAGACGAGAAATGAAATGAAAATCTAGAATATCACATTGCCCTAAGATTTGAGAAATTAGGAAAATGTTCTAATAAGCAAATGCATAAATACAGGATGAATAATTGGGTTTCTTTTAAGTAGGCAAGAAAATAATCTTAGCCATCATGGATCAAATATTGACTGAGTCAGCACAAATGAGCAGTTGTTACCAGAGAGAGCAGAAGGCAGAAAGTAAATTTTGGAATCTGTGTTGAGAAATACAAGTCATGGCTAAAAGGCATGTTTAAGTACTGGGTAAAGTTGAGAGAACTTGGAAAGCATCCAAATGTGAAACGAGTTGCTTTAGAAAATATATTATGCCGTTTGAGGTTGAGTTTTGAATTTCATATTATATCAGCTAACACCTGCTGCTGATTCTAGTTACCTACTTAGTAGATTGTGTGTGAAATAAACTAGTTTTAGAAACTTGTTCATTGAAGCTGATCAAGTTTTACAGGATAAATTTATATCTCTTCCCATATAGTTCCACTGTGCTTTTAATTCTAGTTACCTTGCATTTATTAACTTGTTTTTACTTATTTTAATACATGTTTTTAGATAATGGGAGATCAACTTTGTATCACGCTGACAGTAATTAAGGATGTATTGGATATAAATCATCTAATACAAATTCTTACTAAAAAAAAAATAGCTGCTTTTAATTTGCAAATATCCTTCACCTTCACTCAGTAGACCAGGTAGGCTTTGAGAGTCATCCTAATCTATTGCACAAATTGTCTATTTTTATTTTGGAAGGCTTTAAAATTCACGCTTTTCATGTAAGAGGATATACTGAAATAACTTTATAGTCTCATCAAAGTCTTTATATAGTAAAATGTATGATTTACTTTCAGCTAAATGCCAGAAGTTTGTAGACATGCCTGTTGGAAAGCATTATTCTTTACTAACACTGCTAAGGAGATGAGGATCGGAGAACCTCTCCAAGGTTCTTGATGCTAACTGAGCAAAGCATTATGGGCATTTCCTAAGTTCTTCTTCTTATTTTTTTTTATGGGCAACACTATTACTCGGGTTGTCCATATCTGCAACCTACTTTCAAGAATTATTAGTTATGAAAGAAAAATAAAAGATTGAATCCAGCCTCCATATGATGTTAAATAGTTGGTTTAATGGATTTTAAATGAGTTGTTTTGGAAGCATATTTAAAACACAATACCCAAAAAATATACATGGTACATCCACATCAAATGTTCACATTTTTCAAAGAAATGTCCACACTTTTTCACTCTATTGAATCTGTGTCCTGTCAAATGTTGCCAGGCTGAGATTTAAAACCCGTGTATTACAGAGATTTCCATTAGCATTACATTCACATATTTTGCTTATTTTAACAACTCTCTATTGAAACGAAATTATGCACTAGCATTATTTACCATAGCCCTGAACCAGACTACCATGTACATAACTGCTGTGATGATAATGAGTTTAGTGCCAAGAAAATAGAGATATGAAAAATTCTAAAAAAGAAAATGCCTCAGTATGGGAGAAGAAAAATGGCATAAAAGATCACCCAGCTACATGACAGAGTAGAGCAGACTCATTTTTCCCTTGTAAACCTTACCTAATTTGTTGGCAGTTAAAATTTTGTAAATATGATGTGTTTCAAACTGCCATTCTAAAGATATTTAAAAATTTATCTTTCTGTAAGTGTGTTGGTTACAGTAGAACACTTCTCTATCCTAAAGAACCTAGTGATGAGGGATTTTGATTTCTGAAGATGATTGATATCGATTTATAAACTTCTATACAAGTTTCAAAGATACATCTGGTGGACCTGTTATAATATCACAGGAATTGGTTCTTCCCTTTCCCTACCCTTCTTTCTTCCAAAAGTTACCTGGCTCCTCCTCTCAAATTTTCCCTCTCTCTCTTTCTTTCTCTCTTTCTGTCTCCCTCTCAGGTATTACTATCACTAATTTTTCTTTGGCAAGATTTGTTCCAAATATTCATCTATGCTTAAGAATAAAACCAATAATGGCCCATGGAAAACAATGAGGGGAATATATGTCTTGATTGTTATTATTGTTTAGTTACCCAGTCATGTCCAACTCTTTTGTGACCCCATGGACTGTTGCCTGCCAGGCTGGAGTGGGTTGCCATTTCCTTCTCCAGGGGATTGAACCCAAATCTTCTGCTTGGCAGGTGGATTCTTCACCATTGAGCCACTGGGAAAGCACAGGTCTTGATTGTGTAGATGTTAAATAATGCCAAGATGCTAACTGATGCTTTTGAACTGTGGTGTTGGAGAAGACTCTTGAGAGTCCCTTGGACTGCAAGGAGATCCAACCAGTCCATCCTAAAGGAAATCAGTCCTGGGTATTCATTGGAAGGACTGATGATGAAGCTGAAACTCCAATACTTTGGCCACCTGATGTGAAAAGCTGACTCATTGGAAAAGACTCTGATGCTGGGAAGGACTGGGGGCAGGAGGAGAAGGGGATGACAGAGGATGAGATGGTTGGATGACATCACCAACTCAATGGACATGGGTTTTGGTGGATTCTGGAAGTTGGTGATGGACAGGGAGGCCTGGCATGCTGTGGTTCATGGGGTCTCAAAGAATCGGACATGAATGAGCAACTGAACTGAACTGAAATAATGCCAATTATTTATTGCTGTTTTTTTTTTTTTTTTCCTGAATGCAGGATTATAGCTAACAATTGAGGTTGAGGTGATGGGACTCGGCCAGTGTATGCACAGACTGCTACAACTCTCTGTTCCCCAAGGTCCCTGAGCTATCTCTTCAAGATCCAGGAGATGCCTGTTTCCTCTGGAGCCATTGATTCAGGTCCAGTCACACACCTACTTGGTTGTACATAGAGGGAAATGAAGAGCTACCTAGTTGCGTAAACCCCTCAAGGCAGACTTATGAAGGGAAACAGCAGCCTGCAACCATAAGAAGCAATTCCCCTATTGTGGCATAATTGGTCAAACACTTTTAGTTTGGTGATCCTTGTCCCAGCCTTTTGAAGTGATTATTATTAGCTTCATTTTATCAATGAGTGAGAATGAGTCTCTGAGCTATTATGTGACTTCTCCAAGGTCACTTAGTTGTGTACATTTCAGCCACTTATTCATCATCCATATTGTCCAGGGATATTTTAAAATTAATTTTTATTGGATTATAGTTGCTTTATGATGTTGGGTACATTTCTGCTGTTCAGCAAAGTGAATCAACAATATGTGTACATATATCCCCTCCTTTTTGGATTTCCTTCCCATTTAGGGCACTGCAGCACTGAGTAGAGTTCCCTGAGCTACACAGTAGGTTCTCATAGTTAACTACTTTATACATAGTATCAATAGTGTATACATATGTATACCCATGGCGGATTCATGTCAATGTATGGCAAAACCAACACAATAAAGAAACAAAAAATAGTGTATATGTCAATCCTAATCTCTCACTTCCTCCCGCCTCTCCCTTTACCTGTTGGTGGCCACATGTTTATCCTCTATGTCTGCATCTCTCTTTTTTTTGCAAATAAGATCGGTGACACCATTTTTCTAGACTCCACATATATTCATTTTCTTTTTACTCTTTTGAAAAAATTTTTGAGTTGAAGGATAATTGTTTTACAGAGTTTTGTGTTTTTCTGTCATATATCAACAAGAATCAGACATAGGTATACCATGTCTCCTCCCTCCTAAGTCTCTCTCCCCTTTGCACCATTCAGCCTGTCACAGAGCCCCTGTTTGATAGAGTCACATATATACTTTAATGTACACTCTTTGTTTTTCTTATCTATGGATTTTTAAAGAAATAAAAACTTGCTGTAAGGTGAAAACTACTTTTATCAGAATTCATATCAAAGAAGAAGCAACAGCATTTAATTTAATAGCAAAGCAAAGCAACCTTAGCATCTGCTTGGAGCATCACTTGGCTAAGTTCAAAGGAAAGTGGCCACACAAAAGCTGTCATATTCACAGGTGGCCTGATCCCATCATTGCTTCCCTGTAAGTCCCCTCCTAATGAAGTTTTAATAAGTGATTTTTCATTCCACATTTACTCTATGTGTATAATCCTTTGGAATAATGTTAGGCATATACTGGCATCCAGGGTAGTATTTTCAATATCTTCAGCTTGTTTAATTAGTTTCCTTTCTATGAATGTTCACATAGCATCAAAAATATCCAAGTGGAAAGTTAAAAATTAAGCCAGACACCTGGATATGCCTAAATATGTAGATGTTTGGAATGATAAACACCTGTGTTGAACACATATCCATGTAGATAATATTCATAGCCTATGTGACCACTTGTGATCCAATTTCATGTTATGGAATTAAAACATGATTATTTTTTAAAATAGACTCAAATATTAATGCTGTTATAAAGGTAAAGCAGTTTCCTGAGCAACATTCTTTTATTCAGTAGATAATTCAACTGAATGAACATATATATATATGTGTATATATATATATATATATATATATATATATTCCCATGAGACTGAATAAAGGTGTTTTAACTTAAACTGGAAAACAAAATCTCCAGTTTTAAATATTTTTGCATTTTCTAAATTGGTTTTTGTAAACAAAAAGTCTCTTATTGATATCAATGAAACAGTATAATGAGTGATGGGATTTTTGCTCTCCATTTAAATATCTTATTAATACCCAGACATAAAATATCCTTGTTTGTTTCACATAGAAACTGCAAGTTTACTTTGTTTGAAAAATGGGGAAATAAACTCCTGTTTCAGACTTCTCTTTGTTGTTCTAGCTGTGTGTCATTGACACTGGCGTGACTTGTCATGGGAAGGGGTAATGAGGCAAGACTGGGATTGTAACAATTATTAACCTGCAAATCTGCTGTGGCAAAGTCAATTCCAGCTAGAGTGACATTTCTAAGTATCTCAGGAAATAGTAGTCTTGTTTGAACTACTCACTTTATTAATTTGATTTGATGAATATGGGAGAGATTAATTACTTTTAAATATAAAGAGTGGCCAAGTGTCATTAATTGTGCATTTCACATGGATCCATAGATTGGATGCTGTGCCTCCCTCCCGCCCCCCCTGTCTCTTTGGTGGTAATTTATTTAGCTGGGAAAGCTTGGGTTTGGTGTAGCATCTGGTTTTCAGTGATATCCTGCTGGTCTTATCCAATTTTCCAGCTGGGAGCATGAGGCATAGGGAGGTCGAATGACTTGCCTAAAGGTCACCTGGTAGCTCAACTGGGATTATAACTCAGAATCTTTCTGATTTTCCCATCCTTTGCTCACTGGACCACAAAACTCCCTTGATCCCATCTTCTCAAGCTTGCCTGAGCAGGAAGTAATGTTTAGGCCTGGAAAAAACAATCCCAAATTAAATACTGGCCACAATCATCTTCTTTAAAATGTATTTCAGACTTGCATTGATGTGACTTTAAGGGAATCTCTCTTTTTTATCCTAACACTGGAGGAGATTTATATTCATGGGAATGTTGTTTTTCCCAGTGGTAACCTTGTGAAGGTTCATAGTTATTGCTCAGATGCTGATTGTGGTTGAAACATTTTGAGAATGCCAGTGACTTGATGCTTGTGGCAGGAGAATACAGTTACTTATATGAATAATCAGCCTTGTTCATTATATACCAGACACATGGTACTTGCCTACTAAGTTAAAAAAATCTGCCTGGCTTATCCTATCTTAGAATTTCTAGACTTACCATTCTCTCAGCCTAGAAAGCCTCCTCCTGATTTTCTATGGCACCTTTTTTTAGTTGTTGTTTTTAATCATTCAGATCTTAGCAGAAGTGTTACCTTCTCAAAGAGAAGCGTCTTTATCTACCCTCTTAATGTAATGGCTTTTTAAAAAATCTGATGTTTCCATATTTTTCTTCATTGCCTTTATTGCTGTTTAGAACTTTGTTAATTTTGTTTCCTTGAGTATAGAAGTCTAATCTGTCTTGGTTATGTATTGGACAATATTGGATGTATGGGGAAAACTCAATAAACAATAAACAATGAGAAGCCATTCCTGATGAGAGAAGGGCTCTCTTCTCTTCTTAAAAAATTACCATTCAAGGAGTTTCCAAAGAGAAAGCGTGAATGGAGATGACCCTCTGTCATCCACCCAGATCAGGTGAGTTAACCCTGACGGTCAACAGGGTGACAGAGGACAGCTGTTACTGTCAGATCGCCCTCTCATCCATAGCTCCAACCTGGGAACCGCCCTCGGGCTTGGCTTGTGATCAGCAGAGGAAAATAGGCTGTGTTATATTTATAGTCACACTTCATTTTTGATCTAAATTTGTACTTTTGCCCACTTTAATCACTCACCTTATTTACACAATTGATACTTAGTGATGTGTGTTCACTTCCAAAAACCACATTCATATTGAAAGGCTGACCCATATGCAGAATATCCGAAAAAACTATCTGACCCCTGAAAAGGAATTCCAAGTTTTTGTATCAATAGATAGATTATGCTGGAATCTCCGAGAGTGATGACTTTAAATAAATAAGGCTTGAAAAAACGTTGCAGGTCAGTATTTTTAAGAATGCCGCCAGATAACTTTCCAGACTTGCTTGATGTATACTTATTCATGACTTTTGAGAGGGAATGAAATTGTATGGTACCCAAATTCTGCTGCAGATGAACAGGTGACTTTATGTGTATGCTACTCTGTATTTATAAACTAGTATTTATAACTCTGTATCTTTAACCTAGATCATCACTTTGTAGGAGAGGAAACTGGACCACAGAGTGACTTTCTCAAAAAGAACCCTGAGTTATTCTGGCTTTCCAGTGTGTGCCTAGCTACAGGTGTAATGGAAGAAGGGTTCAGGCACTCGTTTGCCCTGAGCTCTCTTAGGAAGTCATTTCTAGTGGATCTGGCCATTTTGCCAGCCACCACTACAACTCTGGATAGTAATTGCACAGTATTCTGTGTGATTGGGTTGAAGACCTAGATGACAGGGGTCTTAGGCAGTGAGACGTTTCCTTCTCACTTGACAAGGAGTACCCTGGGGACATTTTGAGGTTAATATGGGGGAGTATTGGGCTTCCCTGGTAGCTCAACTGGTAAATAATTTGTCTGCAATGCAGGAGACCTTGGTTCAATTCTTGGGTTGAGAAGATCCCCTGGAGAAGGGATAGGCTACCCACTCCAGTATTCTTGGGCTACTCTGGTGGCTTAGATGGTAAAGAATCTGACTGCAATGTGGGACACATGGGTTCTATCTGTGGGTTGGGTAGATCCCCTGGAGGAGAGAATGACAACCCACTCCAATATTCTTGCCTGGAGAATCCCCATGAACAGAGGAGCCTGGCAGGTGACAATCCATAGGGTTGCAGAGAGTCAGACACAACTGAACCACTTAGCCCAGAGCAGCACATGGGGGAAATTCCAAGGTAACCTAAGGTATCTGTGTGACCATTGTTTAGTGTCTCTGTTACACTTATAAAACTACTGCTGCATTCCTTCACTGATTCGATTTCAACCTTCCAGCCATCTTGGCTGAGAGATGCATAATTTAGAGAGATGGACAAGTCACTATTAGCATCACATCAACTCTTCAACTCTTGTGATAATCTGTAAGTACCTGGATGAGTAAGCTTGAGTCCCTCATTCATGGTACTATTAAAAAGAAATATTAACAAACTACTAGAACTGAGACCAACATTGAAAATGAACTTTTCCCTTGATCTGCACGTTTTGGGAGAGGTGTTCAGATTATTTCACATGATTTCTCAGATAGACTACGCTTTTGTTGTAAAAAAGATGGTAAGAATTCACTGGGTTCTTGAATGGCCCAGTAATCATCTTGGCTTCCAACATTCATTTTCTTTTTATCACTGGTAAATAATTAGATTATATTCAAACTTTTTTCTAGGAAAGTCAAAAGTTGTTCATTGATATTGAGAAAATGGGATATGCCATTAAGGCATTTCTCTGTTTTGAGTGGACAGAAATGTGATCTTTTCCAGAACTGACATTAAAGATCCTCCTAGTGTTCCAGGCCCCCAGAAAGTCATATATTGGAATCATTAAACCAATGATGGGAAACCTTTCAGTGGATTGTTTCAAAACTGATGCAAATGTCTATATCTAGAAAATAAACTCTGTACACAATTCAAACAGAACACACTGATAAGTGTAATGCAGCCCCCAGATATCTTGAGACTTTTCCCAGTATCATTACTTGGACTTCATACTTTGTAATTTCATTCTGAGAGATGAGTTTGCATGATACCTCAATCTTTTCATAGCAAATTACCTTTTGGAAAAGGAATTGATAAGTACTTATAGAGCTAACAAGTATCTTTCCTTTTCCATTCAGATCAATGATTCTGTGGACCAGTTTCCTATTATTAATCATGCTGACATTAGAAAAAAACTCAGATGAAAGAGAGTTTGTGAACAGGGTAGTGAATGATGGCCAAGTTGAACCATCAAGCACACATTTGGTCCTAATGGATGATCTTTTGAAATACACTGTCTGCCTGACACCATGGGAAAAATCTTTTTCTTTACTTTTGGAGTAAACAGTCTGATTCCCTGGGACATATTTTACACTACCTTCTCTTCTAAAGAACTTAACTTTCCTTTTCCAAAGAAGTAATGTTTTAGAGCCATTTAAATTTATAAGAAATAATCATGAGGTACAACTGAAAAATAAAAAAAAAAATCTTGCTGGTCTGATTCCTTTTTATTTACTCATTAATTCAATAATAGTTATGGATTATCTATTATGTGCAATTGTGCAACATAGGATGTTGTGTTACTTAAATAGCAAAATGATGATGCATTTGGGGATTTGGGGGCGGGCATCATTCTATTTTGAATACTTTTAAAAAATGTTTGTTCTTTCTTATTTGTGGCTGTGCTGGGTCTTTGTTGCTGTGTGTGGGTCTAGTTGCAGCGAGAGGGGCTCCTCTTCCTTGTGCTGTGTGAGCATCTCATTGCGGTGGCTTCTCCTGTTGCAGAGCACAGGCTCTAGGGCACACAGACTTCAGTAGTTACTGCACGTGGGCTCAATAGTTGTGACTCGTGGGCTCCAAAGTGCAAACAGCAAGTGGGATCTTCCCAGACCAGGGATAGAATTGGTATCCCCTACATTGCAAGGTGGATTCTTAACCACTGGACCACCAGGGAAGCCCCATCATTCTTTCTTGAAAGCAGTAAAAAGTGAAAATGTACGTGAAGTCGCTCAATCATGTCCAACTCTTTGTGACCCCATGGACTATAGCCTACGAGGCTCCTCTGTCCATGGGATTTTCCAGGCAAGGTTACTGGAGTGGGTTGCCATTTCCTTTTCAGGGGATCTTCCCAACCCTGGGATTGAACCCGGGTCTCCCGCATTGCAAGCAGACGCTCTACAGTCTGAGCTACCAAGGAAGCCCTTTCTTGAAAACAGAACTAGCAGCAATTATGGTGTAGTTATATCTAGAATTTTGATTTGTAATGATGCTCCAAACTTGGTGTCTCATGAAACAGAATGGCCCTGAATAGCAATGATCTCTTCCAGGGAGGAAGAAGGTACAGATTTTTAAATGTCAAGATGACTATGATAACTGATACTCTTTTTTTGTCTCAGATTCCCATAGAGAGAGGGCAGGGGAAAATGAATTGGCCACACAATGTTATCCATTTCCATAGGCAAAAAAAAAAAATTAGGACAGAGGTCCTTCACTTTTTTGCTATCTTGAAATGTCAAGAGAGAGAGAGACATCTGAAGGGGATAGGAAAAGGGGGTGAGTAGGAGAGAAACTCAAACATTAATGGGGAATAGAATTTCTCTTGCACTGGCCACAATACATATGTTTGTTATAAAGCAAGAGGCGGGGAAGACATGCATGCCTGATGCTGAAGAAAAGCCTGTTTGTGCCTCATACACTGGAGAAATTGTTTGAGAACAGTTCATCCATGTGAAAATATGACCCATGTCATTTTGCCAGGGTCGTTAAGACACTGAGCTGCTGAGTAAGGCCTGACTGGGTAAATTCAAGATCCTGGGGGTATACATACTTCCTCGTGCCCAGTTTTTCTAAGATGAAGAAAAAAAAAAAAAGTCAGTGGAAATAAGGTTATGGAGTGCCACTTGCGTGGGCGAGACAGGGTCTACATAGGGTGGGAACCAGCCGCTCTCAGACATGGCCCATTCTTTTAGATTCTGCCCCATTTTCTTAGTGGGCAAAATGAGAAAAAGAGAATAAATCCCCAGCACTGGTAGCCAGAAGAAAACAGTGGTATTTAGAGATGGAGAAAGGGAAAGGTTACACATCATTTTGAAATGAATTCCCATTCTCTTTTGACTATTGTCATATTCATGTTTTGCAAACTCCTAGAATGTCTGGAGATAAAATTGAGATCGTTTGTTGTGAAAAGAAATGGCCTCATAGAAGAGCTCAGAAGACTATATTTGAATGAACAAATATTCAAAAGTTGGGCAGGAAATCTGGAATAATGGAGAAGATTTTTTCCTTGGTAGAACTGTATGAAGTTTGAGGGCATCCTACATGAAGCAAAATAGCTCACTGGAAAATAAAAATGAAAAAAAAAATCCTTTAGCTGTTTCCGTTTTAACAAGGCTAGGGCAAATAAGAAATTTAATCTCAGTGTTAAATTTTTAGAAAACTGTTGACAATTCTGATTATTCTGGCTTATTTACAATATCCCAGTTTCTCTTATTCAAGAGAGTGACAGAGCAATGATATAATTCATTCAACAAATACTAAATTCTTACTAATTTACAATGGATCAGAACTTTAAATTCTCTGACATTAGTTGCTTTACCTATAACTTGATGGATTATAACTAGTTAATTTCCAAATTTTGTTCTGTGGATTGTATTAGTGTTTCCCAGCTTTAATATTTCAGTAAGTGTGTGTGGGTGTGAAAGTCGTTCAGTCGTGTCCGACTCTTTGCAACCCCATGAACTCTACAGTCCATGGAATTCTCCAGACCAGAATATGGAGTGGGTAGCCTTTCCCTTCTCCAGGGGATCTTCCCAACCCAGGGATCGAACTCAGGTCTCCCACATTGCAGGTGGGTTCTTTACCAGCTGAGCCACAAGAGAAACCCAAACAGAACTATCATAGTAAAAGAGTTTATGATTTGGATATGGGTCTTGAAACTATCCATATTTCTAGAAAAACAAAATATAACAACCCCATTATGTTCTTTTTGCAGTGTTACCTGAATATGTGAGAGAAGAAAAACTGCTGGATTTCTTCTTATATTCTAGGAGTTGTTTTCTTTGGGGGGGGGGGTGGTGGTTAATCTAATAGACACATTTAAAAAAATCAGTAACAGAGCTGAGAATTGGGCAGGGTAGAGCTTACATTGAACCTATGTGGTTTAGTGTGATAAGTTTCAAAATCTTCCCAAAATTAAAGACAGAGAATTTATTTTAAAGGACTTCTTTGAAAGATATACATACATACACACACACACACACACACACATATACATAAAGCAAAGCCTCTTTGCTTTAAGCTTCTTCAAGCCTGTTTCAAGTGCCTTAGATTAAGCAGCTTGAGATCTGCTAGTTATAAAAGTTTTTTTTTTTCCAATAAAGAAGATGTGCTTTTCAAATCAAATTGGCAGGTACTTACAGAACTGTTACTCTGAGCAAAGGGGTGGAAACATAAGACCCTTGTAAAGATTTCACCGCCATTAAGAAGTTTCTTTTGAGACACTCATCAGCTCACTGATAAAATATCATAAAATAACTGTCATCTCCACCTTTTATAGGAGCAGCCCTTGAATTAGTCAGAGCTGCTGGATTGTAATAAGGAAACGCACATTTAAAAAATGAATGAAAGGAAAAGATGACCTTCAGGTTACTCTGGTCTGTTGATGGGGTCAGGGGAAGGAATTCATAACCGAGAAGGAGGGGGTGAGTCTGACTCTGGATGCGAAAGTTCACAAGTCTGCATTATAAATAAAATATGTAGGAAATGAGTGTTTACCCCTCTCTAATATTGGCAAACTGGAAGGATAAGATGGCTTCCTTTTGACGCGAAAAAAGATCTAAATGTAAGATACTATTTTAAACACCAAACAGCTGTTTCATCTTGAACTGAAAAGAACAAAGAAAGTCCACATAGGATATTTTGTGCTTTCTTTTGCATGTGTGTGTGTGTTTTCCCTCCTTTTTTCTACTTAGGATAATTCAAATGTCATTTTATCTTGGGATGTTTTCTTTACCGACCAGGGACTTGAAAAGTTAAAATATTGGAGAATTTCCTTTTCATCATTTTCAACATAAACAAGTTTTCGTTGCTTCAATATGAAATGTTTTCTTTGTTAATCCAACAGAGATTAATGCCTGGAATGCTAAACTGTATGCTTAAAGGAAAAATTATGATGGTCCATGGATAATATATTTTAGGCAAGACCAAGCAATAGGCTGGCATTATATCACAGTCTAAGAGGTTTTACTTGATCTAGAGAACAGTTGGAAACAGAAAGGGTAGCCTGAGTCACCGATTTGAAAGATTTTATTTATCCAGATAATGCCTAGGAATCCTTGAATCACATTCACAAAAGAGTTTAAACATTTATGTTTGGATGATTCAGAAAATGGATTTCTAATTTGCAGAGCAAGCTTCTTGGGAATTTAACTCAAAACGCCTCTTTGATTGATAGGAGAAGATATATGTCTTTAAAAGTTTGAATTAATATGTAAAGTCATTTGCCTTGGTTTGGATTTTATGCTGAAAATTGCTCAGGCTGAATGCATAGAACAAACTTTTACATATTCAGTAAATAGCAGGTTTATTTACTTCTTAATTCTTCATAGATATTTATATCTGCCCTCCAACTCTAATTTTTGGGAAAATAAAGTCATTAGAATATATCCTATTCTCCCAGATAAGAAATACACACATATACTTAGTTCATTTTACCTGGAAACTTGTTCCATTAAGCAAGCAAACACACACTGAAAAGTTTAATTTTTTGCTTATCTATCTCTTAAGTCTGGCCCAGAAGCTTGTGGCTTTTTTATTTTATTTTTTAATTGGAAGGAACAATGTTAGCTTGTTTGGTTATGTGGTTACAAAAGGTATGTCTGCTTCTTTATACTATTTCTAGCTCTCTTTCTTTTTAACTCATGAGACAATTTTAGTTAACTTTTCCTGGGGCTTAATTCCTTCTAATTTTGTTTTTAAAATAAAAGATGAGTTTCTTTAACTTAAGAACAGGAAATTCTAGGCCAGAGACTGCTATTTCTCTTCCTTTAGATAGAGATCTCAAAGGTACTAACATCTTGTAAAAGTTTTTTTTTTTTAAAAAGGAAGGTGGAAAAAAAATCGGTGCCAGACTTTCTTTTTTAATCCAGACTTGGTTATATAGCACATTAATAAATTGTCCTGTCAACCTTTAGGACATGAGTTCAACTCCAATTGGTTTAATGGTCACAAATGTTTCCTTAGAAGGATTCCGGATTTCTGGATGGAGGAAGAAATGCCAGGGATTCTCAGGGCAGGCTTGAGATCCTCCCCCCACCACCCCCCACCCCCGCAGAAGGTGGTCCTGGGAGGTAATCACACCCTGCTGATAGGATTTGGCAGTTAAAATAGATGGAGGTCAGCCTGTCATTTTGTCTATTTAAATAAGTCACTTGTGATTAAGGATAAGCATCATTTTTTTTTTTTTTTTCCTTTTTCTCTCTCTCCCTCACTTTTGGGTCCTTACAGGCTCTCGTGTGTTTCTCTGATGTTTCTTTCCTTCTGGAGGACTTCCCTGTCTTATTATCTCCTGCCTTTTACATGGAAAAATGCCTATGTCACCTCTGTCTTTCCCCCTTGGAGACATGGACTGAGGGGCATGATAAATGACGATTTATCATTTTATTCCATTTAAATTTCAAAAATTGGTAGTCCAATCAAAACCCATATTCTCTACCAGATGTTCTGTGACATCTGGAGAGAAATGAAATGTAAGACGGTTGTCTCTGCTATTTCCCTCTTTGCTAAGAGAAATCAGTAGCATCTGTGTTATGTAATTGAGTTCATGCTTATTTCTCCATCTGCTTGCGTACTTTGGTACACAAACTTATTTTTCTGCCTTTTGAAAAAATTAATGTTTATCATTTTATTTAATCCATAAGGACTGTCTTTGCTTTTTAAGACTTCTTGTGAGTATGAAGTAGCAGGACTTTATAAAAATTGTGCACTCTTTCATAAAAGTATTTGGTTGTTAACACAAAATGTAATCAGAGATACAGAAGTATTTGCATTCGCCAACTCACTTACTGAAATTGCTTGCCAAATGTCATTCTGAAATGCTGTTTCTCTTTCTCAGAGAATTTCATCTGGTGTCCTTCTACTGCTGTGAGCCTGTGTAAGATTCTTCCTGCTGCCCGGCCATTCACCAGGCATGGTGTGTGAAGGGGTAAGGCTTTGCTGAGTGAGAGCAGATGTGACCCGAACCCAGCCATCTCTTGGGCACTCTCTCACACCCTCAGTCCACTTTCATCTCTAATCATCTCTGACACATCTGGCTTTGTGAAGGTTTAATTTGATGGTATCCGCTTCAGCCACATCACATATTTTTTGCTTTATGCCCTGGGGCAAAAACCTCAAAGGACTCAAAGCCTGCTTTGCCTGGAAGGGCCCGAGGATGACCCCCCGTGGGGCAGCCCTTAGCCAGTGGTGGGCAGGAGCTAGTGCGTCCTGTGAGCAGGCCATTCGGAAACCCTTTCTATCGTCTCTTCGACCTTTGCCAGTGGAGTTGAGCCCCAGGCAGTTACTAGTCCACTGTGAAACAAAGTTTTCCAGTTTTCTGCCTCCAATCTTGGTGTCATTTCTCCAAGTAAACTCTCTGTATACAGGTTTTTGTCTGAGGTTCTGCTTTCTAGGGAAACCCAGCCTCCCTCCCATAAAAGAACACAACAGATGTGGATGAACCTAGGATCTGTTATACAGAGTGAAGTCAGAAAGAGAAAAACAAATACAATAAATTAACGCATATAGGTGGAAGCTAGACAAATGGTACTAATGAACCTATTTACAGACATAGAGAATGGACTTGTGAACACAGGGGAAAGAGGGTGGGATGAATTGAGAGGGTAGCAGTGGCATGTAAATTAGGTAGCTAGTGGGAAGCACAGGGAGCTCAGCTCTGTTCTCTGTGATGACCTAGATGGGTAGGATGGGCGCGGGGGAGGGAGGCTCATGAGGGAAGGGATATATATAATACATAGAGCTGATTCACATGCAGCAGAAACTAGTAGAACATTGTAAAGCAATTATACTCCAATTAAAAACAACACAACACAATGCGTGCAAAGCAAAACAAAAACCCAAGAGATCATCCTTCTAGCATGACTTGCCGCCTCATATCATGGTTTTGTAGGTATAGTTCTTTGAAAAGTGGAAGTGTTAGTTGCTCATTCGTGTCTGACTCTTTGTGACCAATGGACTGTAGACTGCCAGGCTTCTCTGTCGGTAGGATTCTCCAGGCAAGAATACTAGAGTGGGTTGCCATTCCCTTCTCCAGGGAAGTCATCCCAACAAAGGAATGGAACCCATCTCCTGCATTGGTAGGTGGGTTCTTTACCACTAGTGCCACCTCTCCTAACAAAAACATTTGCCTTTGAAAGTCGGGACAAATATGATAAATCCCTCTTTGATAGCAAGCTCTCCTGCATGAGGGTACAGCATGGAAAGAGAAGACACTTATCCTGGGAACAACTCTGCAGTCTAGTGCTTACCCTCTTTGGATATTTCACTATAGAGGCACAGCAAATCATTTTTAAAAGTAGCCAAATGATGCTTCTTAAATTCATATAGAACTCCTCTGGTTAAAAACGCTATTCACCTTCATTACAAGACATTGTAAATAACTTTTTGCAGAAAAAATCCAGATGCTGTGAGACTCAAACAGGAAACCAGGAGGTGAAGTGAACTGGGAAAGGTTTTCTCCATGAGAGCTCTTGAGAGAGGTTTAACAAGAGCTGAAAGTCCTGGATTGACAGAAGCAAAATACAGAGGCATTTCATGGACAGAGCATGGGGAGAGAGAGAGCTCAGGATTCAAGAACATAACTAGGTAAGTGTGAACACACAAACTTTTACTTTCCTGTGATCCTGCAGAGTTTAACATTCTGTAATAGGTAGATACAGTTTGGTGATTAAATAAACTGGAAAAATACTCATGTTACATTCAGACTTAAGGAGCTTATAGCATACATTAAAGGTCCCTAGGAAGTAATGCTATGTATAAAAATTAAACAACCTCTCAAAAAAACAAGCATGTGGAACTGAGCATTTCCTAAACTTCTGTGACTATGAGATCTTTTGTAGGACACTCTTCAATCATCTTGAGGCACATTGATGTTCCACAGAATGGATCTTGAGAAATTCTGGAAGGGAGCAGTGCTGAGAAATAAAGTTGATAGGGTCTGGAGTGGGGTAGGTATGGCAGTGAACCCCACATCATGCATATATGTGTTTGAATATCATATGTCAATCAGGTGCTACAATCTCGGTCCTGAAGAAAAGACATATGGCTCATTGCAAGATAATTTAGCACACCAAAGTCACACTTTCAACTTCATATTGACATTATCAACATGCCGTTACCTTTACCATGTCCACTGTTGGGAAGGGAGTATAACAGAGGATTTTGTAGCCAGATGTATGTCTGCTTGCCAAGTCACTTCAATCGTGTCTGACACTTTGCAACCCCATGGAGTGTAACCCACTAGGCTCCTCCTGCTGTTGGATTCTCTAGGCAAGAATACTAGAGTGGGTTGCCATACCTTCCTCCGAGGGATCTTCCAACCTAGGGATTGAACCCACGTCTCCTGTGTCTCCTGCATTGCCAGGCAGGTTCTTTACCACTAGCACCACCGGGGAAACATTCAAATCCAATTTCTCTTCTTCCCATGTGACCCTGGCCCTGTGTCTCCATGCTTCTGTTTCATTACCTGTAATGAATATGGACACAATGATAAGGGTGCCTAATTCATAGGGTTGTTGGAAGGATTAGATGAGATAAAACAATTAACGAACTTAGTAGAGTGTCTAATGTGTGGCCAGTGAGATATAACACATTTGTTAATAATATTGTATAGTGGAAAATGCATAGGCTTGAGGACCAGCCTAAGTTTAAAGCCAGTCATTACCACCGTCACAAAACACCACTGGGTTTACCAAATCTTATGCATTAGTTTTTAGTTATTACTGTAAAGAAGGGAATAATAATACATATCTTACCAAGTTACTGTGAGCAATACTAATAAAGTAGAAAGGGCGTAGAATCTTCTGCTGCTGGTATAGTTATTCTATTTCTATGGTATTCCTCCATTTATTCTTAGGAGCAGTATACCACTCCAAAAGGATCCTCAACTTTTCTATGAAATTGCCTGAACTTCTCTAATGATGCCTTGTGCTGATTATTGGAATATAGAGAATTACTAAATATTTGCTAAATAAATGACTGCATAAATAGTATTCCTATAACTGGGGATTTCACCCAGTGGGACACTGATAGAAAATGTGTGATAGCAAAGCTGAATGGTGTGATAAATCATGCTCTGTGAAGTCAAAATGAAAACAGTTCTATTTTATCCTTGCTTAATGGAGAAGGAAATGGCAACCCACTCCAGTATTCTTGCCTGTAGGATCCCATGGACAGAGGAGCTTGGTGGGCTACAGTCCATGGGGTCACGAAGAGTCGGACATCATTGAGCAACTCAACACACATCCTTGCTTAATAAACAGAGACGCTGAAATCTAAGAAAGCTATTAGTCATTCCTTTTGTTCTTATGGATTAAATTTAGACCTAGACTCACTGTTCAACAATGATATATTTTTTAAATATATTTGTTATGTTTTTTTAATGGACAGATAGGATGGGAATAAAATACTAAAATTTTCTCTTTGGTGTCTGCATTGACTCCTTGGGATTTTGTCAAGAGGCAGATTTAAAATTTCATTTAAAAGAAGATACTGTGAGGGAAAGCTTGCCTGCTGCAGTCCAGGGGGTAGCAAAGAGTAAGACACAACTTAAAACTGAACAACAACAACTTTGTAATAACATATTTTGTTCTGAGACATTTCCTAGTAGAAATCTTAAATTTACAAAATGAGGACTGTTGTTTCCCATTGTGATGTCAAGCAAAGATAGAATTCCCAACTTCCCTTTTATTTTCCTACTTTTTTTTGGATTAATACCTTATCAAGTTTTAATTCAGATCAATCCTGGAAAGATTAGTTAGTCAGATAATATGCAGCTTTTGATAGGGTTCTGTGTAATATGCTCTTTTATATGAAGTTTTTTGTGACAATTTTTTTAAATCAAACATTTAAAATTTCTTTTATAGTCCATCTGAATGTGCCACATAAGGTATATGACTATCAATACCTTTCTTAAAGGGGTATCCTCCCATGGGATGAATATTTTATAAAAATACAGGCAGAATATATTATTATTTTGTTCCATTGAAGCACATTTCTCTAAAAAACCAAGGATTAATTAACAACTGCAGAAGCAAAACATTACTTTGTCAACAAAGGTCCGTCTAGTCAAGGCTATGGTTTTTCCAGTGGTCATGTATGGATGTGACAGTTGGATTATAAAGAAAATTGAGTGCTGAAGAATTGTTGCTTTTATTTTTTATTTTTTTAGCTTTATTTATTTATTTATTTTCTTTGCATTAGAATTGATGCTTTTAAACTGTGGTGTTGGAGCAGACTCTTGAGAGTCTCTTGGACTTCAAGGAGATCAACCAGTCCATCCTAAAGGAAATCAGTCCTGGGTGTTCACTGGAAGGACTGCTGTTGAAGCTGAAACTCCAATACTTTGGCCACCTGATGCGAAGAGCTGACTCATTGGAGAAGATCCTGATGCTGGGAACGATTGAGGGCAGGAGGAGAAGGGGGCGACAGAAGATGAGATGGTTGAATGGAACCACCGACTCGAGTTTGCGTAAACTCTGGAAGTTGGTGATGGACAGGGAGGCCTGGAGTGCTGCAGTTCATGGGGTCGCAAAGAGTCGGACATGACTGAGCAACTGAACTGAACTGAGAAGCAAAATATACCTTAGTTTTAAAATTTGGTCATGAGTAGTTCCTCATCTCAAAATGCTTTTTGTCAGTGTACTGAGATTTTTGAATTCTTACAGCCCTAAAGGGACTAAATGTAATTCCCCCTATCTGTGAGTTCTTTTAGAGTTTATGAAGCATTTTTATTCACTTCATCCTTGTTGAAGAATTCCTTCACATTTCAGGGGATATGGATATTTAACTAAAAGCGTGTGTGTTTTCCCAAGCTTCTGATTTATCCCTCCCTGCCACATTTCCCCTTTCCTAACCATAAGTTTGCTTTAGGTATCAATAAGTCTACTTCTGTTTTGTAAATAAGCTCACTTGTATTTTTTCTAAAAAATTAGATTCTACATGTGGGTGATGTCATATGATATATTTCTTTCTTTGACTTGTTTCATTCTAGGTCCAAGAGATAACCAACAAGGACCTACTGTATAGCACAGGGAGCCCTCCTCAATATTCTGTTATAACTCATATGAGAAAAGAATCTAAAAAAGAATGGATATATGTATATGTATAACTGAATCACTTAGCTATATAACTGAAACTAATGCAACATTGTAAATCAACTATGTGCCAATAAAATTAAGATAAAAAACCATCAAATGCAATGGCAAAACCATCAGCACATTTGTTTTATGAACCATAAGTGAAATGAAGTCGCTCAGTTATGTCTTACTCTTTGCGACCCCATGGACTGTAGCCTACAGGCTCCTCCATCCATGGGATTTTCCAGGCAAAAGTACTGGGTGGGTTGCCGTTCCACTTTCACAGTTGTTTCTAATGCACACTTCCAACTTTTATCCCCTGTAAACCAGGCAAATGGACACTACTGTGGATAGTTGGAACCTGCTTGGACAAGAGACATTTAAGGTTGTTAAATGGGTTTAGAGCCCATGCCTTGCTGTTTTCCTATTTGCATATAGATTAATTTCTAAAAATCACTAAATTAGGATACAGAATGATTCTTAGAACATTTGATGTCTTTTAATTTACTATATGTAATAAGCACATGAAAGAAGACATTCTGGATTTCAACCTTAGCTATTTGCAAAAATTCCAAGTATTTTTAGTCTATGTTGTTTTTTAAACACACACACACACACACACATATATATACACACACTCACACAAGCAGAAAAGAAAGAAAAAAAAAGCCACCTGGCAATTTCCTGTGATGAGGGACAAATTAAAACTAACCAATTTGGGATGTTATTATACTTGGGAATTTTCAAAAGTAGGAGCCAGAGTCGTTAAGATGGAAATTGGACCATCTTATTGATCTCTAAGGCAACTTTTGCTGCATATTTATATTCTAAAATAAGAAAAATCTGTCTAGCACAAGGAGTGAGAATTCAGAATATGTTGTTTTACTGTGCAAAACTTGATTTTTCAACCCCAATTTTACAAAATCTTGGAATGGGCAGTATTATTTTTATTTTCCCACTTAACAGTAGCAGGCATGGGCAAAATCTCTTTGAAAATGAGTATCTTGTTTGATATTTATCTAAGATATTACATAACTTAGAGCTCCTTGACAAATATACTGGATCATATTGTCCTGACTTATTTGCTGGGAGAAAAATAAAAGTGGGGGAGATTGGTACTGGGAAGGGAAAAAGGAGTCTTCAGTGACAGAGCTGCCTTCTACTCTGGCAGAAAAACAATATAGTTAAAATCTGAGAAGGCACTTATAAGTCTTATAATAATCAGCAACCAAAAGAAAGAAGAGATCTAAAAATAGAGATGGATGGTCTAAAAATAGACCTGGCTAGCCATATGGAAGTCATTACACTCTGGAGGTTAAATGCTCTGAGGAAAATGAAAATCCAATCAAATATTATTGCATATTAAACTCACTACCTATAAACATAGTCTGTAAATGCTTTATAGGGTTCAGCTTCATCTAAGGCAGTTTGGTACAAGAAAAATATAAAGGCACACATTATCATCTCCTAATTCATCAAAGAGTTTTTCTTGGGAAGATGCTCTTGGCTCTAATCCAAAACATTCCTTCTGGCTTAAGATGTGACTGTCATGCTATTGACATCATGGGGATTCTGTCTTTCACAACAGGACAAACAGTGATTTTCAGATCACTTCGTATATTTATACTAAACAGTAATATTTCCAATATAAGTAGTATTGCCCTAAGAATAACTAATTATGCAAAAACCAGAGAATATCAACAGAGATAGGTCTAGTATGGGCCAGCATAGGCTAAAGGCTTCTATTTTTTTTAAGATTAAAGCTATTAGTGTGTAATTTTCTCTGTTTTTTATTTTTATTTTGGGAAAACGTAGGAACTCTATATGTTAAGGGGATGCTGCAACCACCTATCAAGGTTGTAGAGTGTCTAGGTTTTTTACACCTTTAACAGATCCTATCCTTCTTGTTGCCTGGAAGGCTATGGGAGGAATCTAATATCTACTTGTTTGAGTTTTGAACTAGGTTTTTTAAAAAATGAACGTGTGAAGGAGTGACTGGAGATGACTGAAATAGAAAGCAGCATACTAAATGGAAAGAACATAGGTGTACTGTGTGAGGCAGAGACCCAAACTAGAGATCAGTCTCCTCCTTCTATCCTTTGTATGACCTTGGCCAAGAGATTTATTTGTCTGAACCTCATGTGTCTTTTTTGCAAAATGAGAATGACGGTTTCTTGGTATTTATGTTGGGTATTCTAGGTATCTTGTTAAGAAACATATATAAAATCTCTAGGCACCCAAGGCCTTGGTACACAGAAATGTTTTAATAAATGATAGTAGCTTTCAATAATGATATCCATCAGTTCAGTCATAGTTAATAAGCTCTTAAAATGTTGACATGATAGAGATAGCAAAATTCACCAAAACAAGAAACAATGTAATATACCCTATTAACAAATTGAAAGATAAAAACCATATGATTATATCAATAGATGCAGAGAAAGCCTTTGACAAAATTCAGCATTCATTTATAAAAACCCTCCAGAAAGCAGGAATAGAAGGACCATACCTCAACATAATAAAAGCATATATGACAAACCCACAGCAAACATTATCCTCAATGGTGAAAAATTGAAAGCATTTCCCCTAAAGTCAGGAACAAGACAAGGGTGCCCACTCTCACCACTACTATTCAACATAGTTTTGGCCACAGCAGTTGGAGAAGAAAAACAAATAAAAGGAATCCAGATTGGAAAAGAAGACGTAAAACTCTCACTCTTTGCAGATGACATGATCCTCTACATAGAAAACACTAAAGACTCCACCAGAAAATTACTAGAGCTAATCAATGAATATAGTAAAGTTGCAGGATATATAATTAACACACAGAAGTCCCTTGCATTCCTATACACTAACAATGAGAAAAGAGAAAGAGAAAATAAGGAAACAATTCCATTCACCATTGCAATGAAAAGAATAAAATACTTAGGAATATATCTACCTAAAGAAACAAAAGACCTATATATAGAAAACTATAAAACAAATAGTTTTAGTGGTGAAAGAAATCAAAGAGGACACAAATAAATGGAGAAATATACCATGTTGATGGATTGGAAGAATCAATATAGTGAAAATGAGTATACTACCCAAAGCAATCTGTAGATTCAGTGCAATCCCTATCAAGCTACCAATGGTCTTTTTCAGAGAACTAGAACAAATAATTTCACAATTTGTATGGAAATACAAAAAACCTCGAATACCGAAAGCAATCTTGAGAAAGAAGAATGAAACTGGAGGAATCAATCTGCCTGACTTTAGGCTATACTACAAAGCTACAGTCAACAAGACAGTATGGTACTGGCACAAAGACAAATATAGATCAATGGAACAAAATAGAAAGCCCAGAGATAAATCCACACACCTGTGGACACCTTATCTTTGACAAAGGAGGCAAGAATATACAATGGAGAAAAGACAATCTCTTTAACAAGTGGTGCTGGGAAAACTGGTCAACCACTTGTAAAAGAATGAAACTAGAACACTTTCTAACACCATACACAAAAATAAAGACCAGAAACTATAAAACTGATAGAGGAAAACATAGGCAAAACACTCCCTGACATACCACAGCAGGATCCTCTATGATCCACCTCCCATAGTAATGGAAATAAAAACAAAAATAAACAAATGGGACCTAATTAAACTGAAAAGCTTTTGCACAACGAAGGAAACTATAAGCAAGATGAAAAGACAGCCTTCAGAATGGGAGAAAATACTAGCAAATGAAGCAACTGACAAACAATTAATCTCCAAAATATACAAGCAGCCCCTGCAGCTCAATTCCAGAAAAACGACCCAGTCAAAAAATGGGCCAAAGAACTAAACAGACATTTCTCCAAAGAAGACATACAGATGGCTAACAAACACATGAAAAGATGCTCAACATCACTCATTATCAGAGAAATGCAAATCAAACCCACAATGAGGTTCCATCTCACGCCAGACAGAATGGCTGCTATCAAAAAGTCTACAAACAATAAATGCTGGAGAGGGTGTGGAGAAAAGGGAACCCTCTTACACTGTTGGTGGGAATGCAAACTAGTACAGCCACTATGGAGATCAGTGTGGAGATTCCTTAAAAAACTGGAAAGAGAATATTCTCTTTGTTGTAGTTCAGTTGTTCAGTCTTGCCTGACCCTTGCAATTGCATGGACTGCAGCATGCCAGGCTTCCCTGTTCTTCACTATCTCTCAGAGTTTGCTGAAACTCATGTCCATTGAGTCAGTGATGACATCCAGCATCTCATCCTCTGTTGTCCCCTTCTCCTCTTGCCCTCGGTCTTTCTCAAGAATCTTCTCCAGTACCACAGAGCTCTCTATACACTCATGTAATAGTTCTTATCTGTGTTTTGATTTTATTTTTAATCTTCATATAAACATGACTGCTTCTGATTTATAAATAAATGATAAAGCCTAAAGAATTGTAAAAATAGATGCAAAAATCAGGTCTTCATAAAAGATCTTGAATGTTTCTTCTTTCTCAGATAACTTACATTTTCTGTTGCCATTGTTCATAGGATTTTTCCAATAAACTTTCTAAATGGTTGCTCTTAGGAATATGAAAGTATTAACTTCCATGAAATGATACTACTTTACTCAATAACCTTATCAATTTTGAGTTTCATCTGTTATTTAGTCAATTCATCTGAAAATTGTGACTATTTGTCTCCTCTTTTTTCAATTTGTTTGCTAGTTTTTGTTTATCTAACCATATATAAAATAATAATGAGAACCTGCAGTAGAATGTTAACTGTTAGCGGTAAAAATGGACATCTTTGTATTTTTCCTGACATTTTTGGGAATGTTTCTAGAGATTCCCTGTTAACTATTGTGCCAGCTTTTGGAATGAAATAGTTCATTTTATTACATTTGGAAATTGTCCCATCTGTTGGTATTTTGCTGAAGTTTTTTATCAGAAGGGATTCTGAATTCTGGTAAATTTTTAGTAGCTTTTTCTTCATTTTTTTTTTCATAGTTATGAATTCCTTTATTCCTTATCAAAACAATCTTAACAGTAAATGTAGATTAAATGCTTTTATTTTTACATATAAGTTATCCTTTTTTGGATATATCTTTCATCAGGACTCTGCCACATTTACACCATGTTCTTCCAGTGAGAGGGTAAAATTGCACATGAATCTTATTCAAAGAACATGGTACTGTAACAGACCAAAAAAACATGGAACTTAGGACAGTGGAGAGTTTTACCACAAACGCATTTAAACTTCTTCCCAGTAAAAAAAATCTGTTGTTGCTTCAGAGATAACTTTATGAATTAAAAGGTCTTATAGGACAATCCAGATGAACAGTCAGCAAGTATTTTAAGTAAATTCCAATGACCTGAACTTCAAGTCCAAACTAGATATTTAGTGTTTTCTTTATTGCAAATATGATGTCTTTAACCTGAGGTGCAGAGTTGTCTTCTAGAATCTTTGCATAAGGCATAGGCACATCGGCACCAGTGACAGAAACTGCAGGAGCATCCAGGAAATTGAACTCGGGGTCTTCCATGATCCTGGCACAGATTTCAGCTCCTACTCCGAACTGTGGCCAGCCTCCTTCCACGGTTACAAGGTGATTTGTCTTCATGACACTGGCTTCTATTGTTTCAATGTCCATCGGCCTGATGGTTCGCAAATTTATCACCTAGACAGATAATTCAGTAAGTAGCTTTACAGAGCCACTGCCTCACAAATACAGTTTTATCCGCATAAAGCCACTTCCCTTCTTATGTGTGTGTTCTCAGTCGCACAGTTGTGTCTGAGTCTTGACAACCCCATGGACTGCAGCCTGCCAGGGTCCTCTGTCTGTGGGATTTCCCAGGCAAGAATACTGGAGTGGTTTGCCATTTCCTACTCCGGGAGATCTTCCTGCCCCAGGGATGAAACCTGCATTCCCGTCAATCTTTGAGTCTAGAGAAATCTGCCTCACATTCAATTCCCTCTTTAGACAGCACTGTTGCAGCTTCTAAGCAGTGGCCCACAGGTCTTGAATGAGCAACTACAGTTACGTGTGTTCCTTGCCTTTCTATTTTGGCTTTTCCAATAGGGATCAGAAAATCTTTTGACTGAGCTTCTGAAGGAAGTTCAAAAGGTACTCCATACATTCTCCAGCATCACCACTGGGTTGTTATCCCAAATGGCTGATTTAATAAGCCCTTTTGCATCCTCTGAACTCCAGGGGCTGACCACCTTTAAGCCTGGGCAATGCCCATACCAGGCAGCAAAACACTGTGAGTGCTGGGCAGCTACACCTGCTGAGGCGCCATTGGGCCCCCTGAAGACTATGGGCACAGACTGAAGGCCCCCTGACATGTAGTACGTCTTGGCAGCTGAGTTTATAAGCTGGTCGATGGCTTGCATAGAGAAATTGAAGGTCATGAATTCACAAATGGGCCGTAACCCAGCCATAGCTGCACCTACAGCAATTCCAGCAAAACCCATCTCAGATATGGGAGTATCTATGATCCTCTTATCTCCATATTTCTTCCACAGGCCTCGACTAACCTTATATGCCCCATCGTACTGGGCAACCTCTTCCCCAAGCAGAAACACCTTCTCATCCCTTTCCAGCTCCTCCTCCATGCCTTGATTTATAGCCTCACGAGCTGTCACCTGCAGTGCAGCCGGCGCGGTCCGGTGGCACCGCCTCCTCAGCAGCCCGGAGACCTGCTCAAGGGGTCTCCGCACCAACACAGCGACCACCGCCATCTTGGCCGTGTCCTCTAGCCGCCGCCGAATGACAGCACGGCAGGGCCGCGGACGAGTGGGACCCCGCTCCCCCGCAGGCGAGGGCCTTTTTCTTCATTTTTAGAACAATTACCATCACAATTTAATTTTAATTTATGAAAATTCCGTTCAGTTCAGTCACTCAGTCGTGTCCGACTCTTTGCGACCCCATGAACTGCAGCACGCCAGGCCTCCCTGTCCATCACCAATTCCCGGAGTCCACCCAAACCCATGTGCATCGAGTCGGTGATGCCATCCAGCCAACTCATCCTCTGTCTTCTCCTTCTCCTCCTGCCCCCAATCCTTCCCAGCATCAAAGTATTTTCCAATGAGTCAACTCTTCGCATGAGGTGGCCAAAGTATTGGAGTTTCAGCTTCAACATCAGTCCTTCCAATGAACACCCAGGACTGATCTCCTTTACAGTGGATAGGTTGGATCTCCTTGCAGTCCAAGGTACTCTCAAGAGTCTTCTCCAACACCACAGTTCAAAAGCATCAATTCTTCAGCGCTCAGCCTTTTTCACTGTCCACCTCTCATATCCGTACATGACTACTGGAAAAACCATAGCTTTGACTAGCTGGACCTTTATTGGCAAAATAATGTCTCTGCTTTTCAGTATGCTATCCAGGTTGGCCATAACTTTCCATCCAAGAAGTAGGCGTCTTTTGATTTCATGGCTACAGTCACATCTATAGTGAATTTGGAGCCCCCCAAAATAAAGTCTGACACTTTTCCCACTGTTTCCCCATCTACTTGCCATGAAGTGAGGGGACCAGATGCCATGATCTTAGTTTTCTGAATGTTGAGCCTTAAGCCAACTTTTTCACTCTCCTCTTTCACTTTCAGCAAGAGGCTTTTTAGTTCCTCTTCACTTTCTGCCATAAGGGTGGTGTCATCTGCATATCTGAGGTTATTGATATTTCTCCCGGCAATCTTGATTCCAGCTTGTGCTTCTGCCAGCCCAGCGTTTCTCATGATGTACTCTGCATATAAGTTAAAGAAGCAGGGTGACAATATACAGCCTTGATGTACTCCTTATGAAAATTAGTCACTTTAAAAAATTTAAACTTGATATATGAACATATATATTTTCTCATAGTATTCAACTTTTGAAAGTTTGTGTTTGAGAAATCTGTACAAAGTTATGTTAGATTGTGTTTGAATAGTCTGTACCAAGTTATTCTGGATGACATTTTTCTTAAGTAGTAATGAAGTCTTTATTATTGACTATTTTATGAACAGAAACACTAAATAGATTGTTTATGATATGAAATATATGTAGCTTGGTAAAATATTATTGTTCCATTGTCTAGCTCTTTAGTTCTTCTTCACTTTCTGCTGTAAGGGTGGTGTCATCTGCATATCTGAGGTTATTGATATTTATTCCAGCAATCTTGATTCCAGCTTGTGCTTCCTCTAGCCCAGCGTTTCTCATGATGTACACTGCATATAAGTTAAATAAGCAGGGTGACAATATACAGCCTTGATGTACTCCTTTCCAGATTTGGAACCAGTCTGCTGTTCCATGTCCAGTTCTAACTGTTGCTACCTGACCTGCATGCAGGTTTCTCAAGAGGCAGGTCAGGTGGTCTGGTATTCCCATCTCTTTCAGAATTTTCCACAGTTTATTGTGCAGTCAAACACTTTGGCATAGTCAATAAAGCAGAAATAGATGTTTTTCTGGATCTCTCTTGCTTTTGTGATTATCCATCGAATGTTGGCAATTTGATATCTGGTTCCTCTGCCTTTTCTAAAACCAGCTTGAACATCTGGAAGTTCATGGTTCACGTAAGCCTGGCTTGGAGAATTTTAAGTATTACTTTACTAGCGTGTGAGATGAGTGCAGTTGTGTGGTAGTTTGAGCATTCTCTGGCATCGCCTCTCTTGGGATTGGAATGAATACTGACCTTTTTCGGTCCTGTGGCCACTGCTGAGTTTTCCATATTTGCTGGCATATTGAGTGCATCACTTTCACAGTGTCATCCTTAGGATTTGAAATAACTTAACTGGAATTACATTACCTCCACTAGCTTTGTTTGTAGTGATACTTTCTAAGGCCTACTTGACTTCTCATTTCAGGATGTCTGGCCCTAGATGAGTGATCACACCATCGTGATTATCTGAATCATGAAGATCTATTTTGTACAGTTCTTCTGTGCATTCTTGCCACCTCTTCTTAAAATCTTCTGCTTCTGTTAGGTCCCTACCATTTCTGTCTTTTATTGAGCCCATCTTTGCATGAAATGTTCCCTTGGTGTCTCTAATTTTCTTGAAGAGATCTCTAGTCTTTCTGATTCTATGAATTTCTTCTCTTTCTTTGCATTTATTGCTAAGAAAGGCTTTCTTATCTCTCCTTGCTATTCTTTGGAACTCTACTTTCAAATGGGTATATCTTTCCTTTTCTCCTGTACTTTTTGCTTCCCGTGTTTTCACAGCTATTTGTAAGACCTCCTTAGACAGCCACTTTTGCTTTTTTGCATTTCTTTTTCTTGGGGATGGTCTTGATTCCAGTCTCCTGTACAGTGTCACAAACCTCCATCCATAGTTCAACGGGCGTTCTGTCTATCAGATCTAGTCCTTTAAATCTATTTCTCACTTTCACTGTGTAGTCATAAGGTATTTGATTTTGGTCATACCTGAATGGTCTAGTGGTTTTCTCCACTTTCTTCAATTTCAGTCTGAATTTGGCAATAAGGTATTCATGATCTGAGCCACAGTCAGCTCCTGGTCTTGTTTTTACAGACTGTATGGATCTTCTCCATCTTTGGCTGCAAAGAAATAATGAATCTGATTTCAGTGTTGACCATCTGGTGATGTTCATGTGTTGAGTATTTTTCTCTTTTTGTGCTATTTTTTTTTTGACTCAGTAATACATTTGTTGTTTTTGTTTTTGTTTAGTCGCTACGTCGTGTCCGACTCTTTGGGACCCCATGGACTATAGTCTGCGAGACTCCCCTGTCCTTGGGATTTCCCAAGCAAGAATACTGGAGTGGGTTGCCATTTCCTGCTTCAGGGGATCTTCCCCACCCAGGGACTGAACTGCTGTCACCCCCATTAACAGATATATTCTTTATTGCTGAGATTCCAGGGAAGCCCCATTAATACATTTATGAAATTCAAAAAGAAAAATACTGAAGATATGTAAGGAAAATCTCATTTTCGCTTCTGCACCCATCTTCTCAGCCCTTACCTTTCACCTTTCCACAGGTAACCACCAAAACACTCTTAGTTTTTGCATGTCCTTGCAGAGTGTGCATACAGGTACAGATAACTGTGAAAAAGGCACTTATTCTTGCATCATTGTTTCTACAAGAGATATAATAAGACACACATTGCCTGCCTTTTATTTCTTTATCAGCAATATATCTTAATGATCATTCCTTCTTAATAGAGTAAAATTTCTCATTCTCTTTATTGTGCATTATATGGTATATCATAATTTTTATCATTCTTCAAGTGCTTTCTCTGTGGTTCATACTCAGAACATTTCCATTATATTTCTCCCTTCCACCAACTCATTACCTGGCCTCACTTTTATTTCTTTTCCTGCAGTAGAAAAAGTAATTGAATTGGCAGAAAATTATCTAACCTTTTTGTATTTCCTTCCTCTATTCCTTTCTCAAAAGATCCCCTGTGGTTTAAAAGCTGAATGGACATTTTCCTCTCTTGGCATTCCTCTCCGTCATCCCTCTCCATTCTGTAATTTTAAAATATCATTTGTATACTAATTTTAATTAATTTTGTCATATCACATGGTAACATGTAAATAGAATAGAAGGGTTATCCTGAAAAGAATCTGGTCCTTCCCTACAATTAACCCCTCTCCTAGTTTCATTTCCCAGAGGTAATCTCTTTTAAAATTTCTGTTCAAGTGTTACCCAGTGTTTATTTCCATAACTTTAAACACTGTGGTCATACTGCCATTCTTGAATTATTAACTTTAAACTTTCTATTTCTTTTCTTATATGAAAGATAAGGGTTTATCTCTTACATATCACCTTACTCTCCCCATTCTACTTCTTTTTGATTTTGATAGCTATTTAATTTTTATCTAATCCCATTGACTAAGTACATATATCTTTAATTTATATTCTTGAGTCTTTTTGCTTTTTCCATAATTATGCATGTTTTGTTGATTCTATGTAAGATATGCTACTTTTTGTTTTCCTCTGTCTACCACCTTTCCCCACCACTACTATTTCCTACATTCTGAGAGGTAGTTGTCGAGTTTGGTAACATTTATATTATATTCTGAAACAATAGTCAAGTTTTCTTTAATGTTTATGTATGTTGAATCTCACAGGTGAAAACCAGCAACACATAATTATGAAGTAATTCTTGTTTATGAAGAACCAAGTAATGAATTATAATTAAATTGTTCCTCTATTAATACAAGGTCTTAAACTCATTTGGAATTGCTATTTGGAGAGTGTTTGTAGCGCCAAGAGGCAAAACAGCTCCCTGCCTTTTATGCTAAATTGGGTGCTCTAATATATGCTTCTTCATGAAAAAAAAATTTGTTTAATTAATTTGTTTATTTTAATTGTAGGATAATTACTTTACAATATTGTGATGGTTTTTGCCATATATCAACTTGAATTGGCACAGGTATGCATTTGTCCTCCCTAGTCTAAACCCCCTCCCTCCTCACCCCACCCCTCTGGGTTGTCCCAGAGCACTGGCTATGGTTGCCCTGCTTCATGCACAGAACTTGCACTGGTCATCTGTTTTACATATGGTAATGTCCATGTTTCAATGCTATTCTCTCAAATCATCCCACCCTTGCTTTCTCCCACAGAGCCCAAAAGTCTGTTCTTCTCATCTATGTCTCCTCTGCTGCCCTGCATGTAGGAACATCAGTACCATCTTTCTAAATTCCATATTTATGCATTAATATATAGTATTTGTCTTTCTCTTTCTGACTGACTTCACACTGTATAATAGGCTCCAGGTTCATCTACCTCATTAGAACTGACTCAAATGTGTTCCTTTTTATAGCTGAGTAATATTCCACTGTGCATATGTACCACGATATCCATTCTGTTGAAGGATATTTAAGCTGCCTCCATGTCCTGGCTATTGTAAACAGTGCTGCAGTGAGAATTGGGGTACATGTGTCTCTTTCAATTCTGGCTTCCTCAGTGTGTATGCCCAGCAGTGGGATTGCTGAGTCATATGGCAGTTCTATTTCCAGTTTTTTAAGCAATCTCCACACTGTTCTCCATAGCAGCTGTACCAGTTTGCATTCCCACCAACAGTGTAAGAGGGTTCCCTTTTCTCCACACCCTCTCGAGTGCTTATTGCTTGTAGACTTTTTGATGATGGCCATTCTGATTGGTGTGAGATGAAACCTCATTGTGGTTTTCATTTTCATTTCTCTAATAATGAGTGATGTTGAATATCTTTTCATTTGTTTATTAACCATTTGTATGTCTTTTTTGGAGAAATGTATGTTTAGGTCTTTTTCCACTTTTTGATTGGATTGTTCATTTTTCTTGAACTGAGCTGCATGAGCTGTTCATATATTTTGAAGATTAATTCTTTGTCAGTTGTTTCATTTGCTATTATTTTCTCCTGTTCTGAGGGCTGTCTTTTCACCTTGCTTGTAGTTTTTTTTTTTTGTTGTTGTTGTTGAAAAGTCTTTAAGTTTAATTAGGTCCCATTTGTTTATTTTTGTTTTTATTTCCATTACTTTAGGAGATGGGTCATAGAAGACCTTGCTGTAATTTATGTCAGAGAGTGAAAAAATTTTAGTTAGGTTTTATTCTTAGACCAATAATTTCTTGCTTTTCATCTTATAGTTATTGCCTGCCTTTGTTTTCTCATTAAGAAATTATACTCCGTATCACACACCCTCTTTGAAAACTGAAATTAGAAACACCGTAAATATTCATAACAGATGAATGGATAAAGAAGATGTGATACATAGATACAGTAGAATATTACTTAGCCACTTTAAAGAATGGAATGATGCCATTTGCAGCAACATGGATGGACTTAGAGACTGTCATGCTGAGTGATATATGTCAGAGAAAGAAAAATGTATGATATCACTTATATGTGGAATCTAAAAAGAAATTATACAAATGAATTTATTAACAAAACAGAAACAGACTCACAGAGTTAGAGAATAAAGGTATTGATATCGGGGGGAAGGGTAGCAGGGAAGGGATAGTTAGGGAGTTTGAGACTGAGATACACACACTGGTAGATTTCATAATGGATAACCACCATTGGGGAAACAATGGAAACAGTGAGAGACTTTATATTTTTGGGTTGCAAAATCACTGCAGATGGTGATTACAGACATGAAATTAAAAGACACTTGTTTCTTGGAAGAAAAGCTATGACCAACCTAGACAGCATATTAAAAAGCAGAGATATTACATTGCCAACAAAGGTCCATGTAGTCAAAGCTATGGTTTCACCAGTAGTCATGAATGGATATGGGAGTTGGACTATAAAGAAAGCTGAGCACCAAAGAACTGATGCTTTCGAAGGGTGGTGTTGGTGAAGACTCTTGAGAGTCCCTTGGACTGCAAGGAGATCCAACCAGTCCATCCTAAAGGAGATCAGTCCTGAATAGTCATTGGAAGGACTGATGTTAAAGCTGAAACTCCAATACTTTGGCCACCTGATGCGAAGAACTGACTCACTGGAAAAGACCCTGATGCTGGGAAAGATTGAAGGTGGGAAGAGAAGGGGATGACAGAGGATGAGATGGTTGGATGGCATCACCAACTCAATTAACATGAGTTTGAGTAAGCTCCAGGAATTGGTGATGGACAGGGAGGCCTGGCGTGCTGCAGTCCATGTGGTTGCAAAAGTCAAACATGACTGAGTGATTGAACTGAATTGAGCTGAGCCACCAAGGACTTACTCTACAGCACAGGGAACTCTGCTTAATATTATATAACAACCTAAATGGGAAAATCATTTGAGAAAGAATAGATAAATGTATATGTATAACTGAATCACTTTTTCTGTACACCTGAAATCATCACAATGTTGTTAATCAACTATCCTCCAACATCAAATAAAAACTTTAAAAGAAATCTTTCTTCTCCATGAAGCAGGTCCACTGTGATACCACTGAGGCCATCTATCATGGTACAAGATAAATGTCTTCACAGTTATTATGATAAATCTCTATATTGATCATGATTAACACTGTATGCTTTTACTTAGACACAGTGCTAATTTTGATAATTACATTTTGTGTTTCCTCAGGCAATCACTGTACCCAAAGGCTCTTGAAGAGGCTTTTTCACCTCTTGTGCTGCCTATTCTTTATTCGACTCTAATGCTTACAACAGTTTGAAGTTTCCTGTGGATTGCAATTTCCATTATTGAAAATTCAGCTTTTGAATGAGATCTACATCTTGGTTTATTCTACAGTCATCTTGATTTGTTCTACAGGGAAATGGCCAACTAGGAGTATATTAATGGAAATCACTGGCTCAGGGATTCCAGCTGTATTTCCTGGATCAATCACAGACACCTCCATCCCTCCTAACTCTGTAGTATCTTAGTATCTTGCTCTTGTCTTGAGGGCATTTCTTAGATTCCTTTCTCTTGTACTTTATGTACCTTTCTGATATTTATTTCTTTATCTTCCCAATACCACCTGGTTCAAGCCTTTATCTCCTCCTTAGGCTTAGGATTAGCTCCTAACTGACCTCCTGCTTTCAGAGGTCTCACCCAAACCCACATTGGCAAAGCATTCCTTGGGTCCTAAGATATCCAATGATTCTTTATGATCTAGCAACTCATTTCAGACTCTTAAGCACTTAGATTCCTCTGTGATCTAACCACATGTTCCAAAATGCCCCTAAACAATAATAAACCTAATCTAATTCCCCAATAATAGTTTAAAATTCTTTAATAGTTTTAAATTCTTTGGATACATATTGTTTCCTTGCCAACTTCGCTTATGCTGGTCTCTCTTTTTGGAATGCCCATTTCCAGTCTCTGCATGAGTAATTTCTCCTCATTTTTGAAACCTTTTTCAAATTTAATTAGAGCCAATGAGTTTCTCTGATGCTTTAGGGCTGAAATGTATCCCTTTCCCCATGCCTTTTTCTAGCACTTCCTTAGCATCAATTCTTCACTTTTAAGAATCTCTTACCTTGCATTGAGATCTTTTTGTGTTATTCTCCAAACTAGATGTGTCTTCTTTGAGAAAAGACATGTGCTATGCATATTTTTCATACCTCAATTAATCCATTATTGTGGGAACTCCAGAAATAGGTTGACTACAAAATTGAATCTGTAACATGAAATCATTCATTCTCATGGACCTGCCTTATTTGGAGGAAGCATTGCACAAAAACATGGAACTGTTCTAAGACATAGTTTTGCTTTATTTTTTCATGAGCAGATAAGAGACTATGCAGATGGTATTCAAGATGGATTTCAAATAAATAGATGAGGCTGAAGACTGATTGAGCTTCCCGTTTTGAGTGGAACATGATATAGGATGTTTCGTCTTTGCCTGGGGAAATTAAGACAAATGAAAGGGCTGACTGAAAAACAGTCAAAATATATTTTATAGCCATGTGTAAATTCAGACATGAAAGCATTTAGTCATTCATATTACAGGCCGAAAATTCCTCCTGGCCTGGCTTTAGAAGAAGAAATTTTACGTCTTAATTATCTGTGGGCCTTATTAAAACTGCAAGCTTGTTCCTCTCTGCTGTGTGTACTGAAAACCACTTCTCACAGCTCCATAAATAATAATGACATAATGATCAAGAGATGTGCACTTAGAAGTTTTAGGAGAAAATAATCCATGGAACAGGGGGTATTTATATATTGGAAAAGGAATTTTCCCTCATCTGCCAACATGACTTGACTATATAAGCAGATAGCAATTCGCATCTTTCAGGGAGTTTGGAAAGTTCACATGTTGGCATTGCAGTTATATTCCTGCAGTAATGAAAATGAGGTCAGGAGTATCTGTAAAGATTTTATAAAATGTCAAATTGTAGTAAAATGTAAGGGAGATACTAACGTGGTTAAATAAGCAGCTTGGTGGTGGAGGGAAGAAAGGAATGGGTACATATCAATTTCAGACTAGGATACATTAAAATTAGCGTATCAGGTAAGGATCATACATTCCAATTGTTTTATTTTGTAGGTAAAGAGATAACTGAAAGTGAAAGTCACTCAGTCCTGTCTGACTCTCTGTGACCTGTGACTCTCTAGGCCAGAATACTGCTGTGGGTAGCCTTTCCCTTCTCCAGGGGATCTTCCCAACCCAGGGATTGAACCCAGGTCTCCTGCACTGCAGATGGATTCCTTACCAGCCAAGCCACAAGGGAAGCAGGAAATAAAGTCACTGCCTCTACTGTTTTATCATCCTCTTTACAATATATATTTGTGAAAAGTAGACTTTATGTACTTGATCCCTCTTGCCTTGGAAACGTTAAATATTTTTCTGTTCCCAATAACTTTGTAAAACAAATAGTTCTGCTCTTTCTTTTAATCACAGAGATGGTGAGAACAAAAATATTATCATTAAAACAGTATGTGCTTCATCTCTATCAGGAGCTGGTACAACTTCAAGTGCCTTCAACCTAGTAAGTATAGGACCTGAGAGGGTCTATACACAGAATTCAGGGGATCTGTGAATCAGAAATCACATTTCTATTCTCACTACTTCTATCCAGAATAGAAAATTTCTTTCAGTAGTGAATGTGAGCAACACCTCACAGTACCAGGACATAAGTATCTTCATGTTTCATGACAGTGGTTACAATACTTTAAAATCTCATATATTTTTGTTATCACTTTGAAAATGTAGTAGCTAATAGATGCACTTAACGGTTACGTATTAATTCATTAATAAAAAAAACTGTGTGTTTTACTCTATCACAAATCTTTGTGTTTAACCGCATTCATACAATTGATTTCCTCTGTATTCCTATGTATTTTTTCTGATGTTTTAAAAAATACTTTGAAAAGAGTCCATAGGCTTCCTCAGATTTCTAAAAGTCAGGGCACAGAAAGAATTTTGTGCCTATACTGAATAACAGCTTCATATGTTTAAGTTTTGTTTAGAAGTTAATCTCTATTTCTTTTCAAGGGTGTAGTTTTGGAACTAGTTTTAGCAATCTTTTCAATGTAATTCAATCTATAATGCTCATTAACATTGATTTTCTATGTCGGCCTCCATTAGAAAGAGAGATTAAGCTTGAGTTTTTTTACTGCCACTTTTAAAATGATTAGAACGGAAAGATCATATTTTTTAAGAATAAATTTAATGTCTTTTCAAAATAGACCTTAAAATGAGATCCCAAAACTTCTAATTTAATACTGGAGTTATTACCATACTTCACCAATTATTGAGACAAGAGCTGATAAAATAAAGACTTCAAACAACACCACTGTTAAACCTGGAATAAAACATGTGGAGACATATGCATTTTCCCCATTTTATCCCTAAGCAGATTAATTTGTGGCTGATTGTGAATTATGCAAGATGACCCATATATCACAAAGTTCCCTAAAATGACATGTTGTTGTTAGGACACAGAATGCTTCTTTTCTTTATTTAAAAATAAAAAAAATGAGACTGAGGAATTGTTGCCAAAGGGAATTAGGATTTAATCTTAGCAAATAATAACCAGGATACTATGAATTAGACATGTAAAATGATTTAAAAGTTAAGAATTATCTCTCAAATAGCATTTCTCATTTAGGTTGAATTTTTAACAACTTGCCTGGGTTTATCTATACCTTTCTAGAGATCAAATGTCAGGGCCTGGAAATTGGGGCCAGATGGCACTAGCCAAGTTGAAATATGTAAATGAAGCAACACTCATCACACTACTTGCTTTTCACCCCATTTGTGCATGCAGGTTGGGTGGGAGGTCTTATACACATTTTCCCGAGGCAGTCCTTTGTAATGGCATGCTGTAGCTGTCAGGGCTTTGGTTCTTTACATTTCAGTTTCAAAAAAACTTTAAAGTGTTTTTTTTTCTTTTTTCCTGAGGTCACTGACAATCATCTAAATATGTGGTAGCGGTGACACAGTAGTGGCAAAGTGATCACACAACATTACATAGTGCACACGTGATTATTTATGCCTTCTCAACCACAGTGTAAGTTACAAGCAATTATTTTTCTGTCTCCTCCTTGTAATTACACTGTAATCTGTTGGGACTTGTAATTGCATGGGTGGCTTCTGCACTGAATTACGCAGCTCTCAGGGACCATGTGAGACCCCTGGAGCCTTTTACCAGCTAGCAGCTGGGCGGTCTCTTTGTGTAAATCTGGTGGCCTGAATATAAAGGCCATCCTGGAGGAAGATTTGCAACCCAGATGTAGTGTAGGGCCACAGGTAGAGCGCCCATGGGAGGGGGAGCCTGTGTGTTGGACATCCAGCCTCAGCAAATGGCCTCTTGATTTCCTATCCTCAGATTATGAAATGTCTCTGGGAGAAAAGGCAGCCTATGTGGAGACAAAATTTTTATTGGTGGGACATTTCTTTAGGATTTAGGGATCTTTTTATCAACACTTGCCATTGTTAGACTCTATGTGTTTAATGGATGTTCAGTGCTTTACAATATACACAGTTTTATGGAAATGTGTGTACTTAAAGAAAATGATAAATTGCTTGACAAAATGCGAAAGAAGTATACTATCATTGAAGAGAAAGAGGAAATGCTTTTTCTTTCTTTCTTCTCTCCTTCTTTCCTTTTCCCTTTTCCCTTCCTTTCTCCCTTTGTCACTCATTTTTTTTTCTTTTTTTCCCTCTCATTCTCTCTATAAAGTACAAAAGTAAAAGCAGCACATTAAGTAAATAATCTGATTTTGTGATAATTTGCTACTATTTCTACTGTGTTTATCTAAGAAAGAGCAATTTCTAACTGTTTACCTGTTGATTTATCAGGGTGCCTTCTCAGACAGGCTCTGAGAAGCCATAGTTTGTCCAAGTGGGAATCAGGAAAATCCCCAGAGGCTGTGCTGGAGCTTGGATCCTCTGGGAAGAAAGCAGGCATTAGATGGGCGTGATCGTCTATCTCTGTCTCATTGGCATCCCAGGAAAGGTCAGTTCTCCTCAGCTTCACTGCTGGGCTTGGTGATTGTCCAGGTTGGTGTGTGGTATGCGCAGATACCTGCTGCATGCTTCCTGTGGGTACACGTATCTCACTTCATGCTAGGGTTCTTATAAGATGAAGTTATTGGGGCCAAGTGTATCTTCAGCTAAATAGAAATTTTCTGGCAGAAGTCTGCAGAATCAGAGCTAAAGCAACAATGTTGGAATGAATCCTGTGATCAAAAAGGCAAAATCCTTGCTTGATTAGCCTTTAACAAGAACTTTCAATTAAGTGTGTAGTTACATTATTCGTCACTGGATCTTCCAAATGCATGCGAATTCTGGAGTCATTTTTCTTGAAGTTATTTGAATAAAAGAAGTATTCAAAGAATTTTAAAAACAGTCTCGCTCAAAAGGCTATTTTGAAAATGTGTCTCTCAAGTGGATCTTTCCCGACCCCTACCTTTATTGAGATAAATTGACAATTTTTAAATGAGGAATTATTATCTGTCATCTATCACATTTTTTTTCTCCAGAAAATAAAGTTTTATTCAGCAAATGTATTTTTCACTATTTTACTCATGTATATGTAGATTAATATTTTTCTAATCTATTCATATGCACTCTAGTACAGTTTTGTGATTTATATATTTGAGAATGAACATACACACATAGCTTAGGGCTTCCCAGGTGGCTCAGTTAGTAAAGAATCTGCCTGTAATGCAGGAGATCTTCTGCAGGAGACCTGGATTTGAGCCCTGGGTTGAGAAGATTCCCTGGAGGAAGGCATGGCAACCCACTCCAGTATTCTTGCCTGGAAAATCCCATGGACGGAGTAACCTGGCAAGCTACAGCACAGGGGGTGGTAAAGAGCTGGACACAACTGAGCAAGGTAATGCATACATAGGTAGATCATATATAGGTGGATATATACATATATAAATACAGTGGAATGTTGATTTTCATTGCTGGACATTTATAGGTACAACTCTTATAAAGTGTATACCTCAAAAGATTCTCTGAAATAAATGAACAATCAATGTGTATCCTGACATTTAGATACGTGGGTGATTCAGTTCAGTTCAGTTGCTCAGTTGTGTCCAACTCTCTGCAACCCCATGGATTGCAGGATGCCAGGCCTCCCTGTCAATCACCAACTCCCGGAGTTTACTCAAACTCATGTCCATTGAGACTTGGATGATTAGTTGTCACCAATGGTTCTAAACATGTGGTTGGTATTACCTTACAAGCCTTTAATTTCTTGTCTAATGGTTTCCTTAGTGTCACTCACTAATAAGTCATGTGTTTTAGATGACTGCAAATTTGATTTGTTTCACTTTTGGCTCTCCTTTACCACAGTGACACACACTTGTGGAGTAGAGGCTATAGTCAATTTTTGTTGCCTATGAAAATGCTACTTTGTCTCCCTTTGACCTAGATGCTAAGTTTTCCTTAGGTTGTCATGGATTTTTGACTTTCCAAAACAGTTTGAATTTCAGACTTTTTTTTTTTTTGATGTCACCACTGCATTCAGGGACCTCCAGTGAAATAAATAAGAGATTCAGATGAATCTATTTGTGGTTTTGTGTGGTATATGAAGGTCAGCTTTCAAAGGGCAACCCCTTACCATGGGGAATGCACATATGCTCTAATTAGAAGAGGCAAAGCACTCTCTGTCTGTATGAGTACCACTAAGACCGAGCTAAATTTTTTTTCCCCCTAAAATCATACTATTCAGTAACTATATCATTATTGTAATTTGTGGAAATTATTGAGTTGTCAACAGAAGAAAGATGTTTAAAACTTTTGCCTATTAACTGATAGCGTCAAAATCTTAGCTACGCACCTCTTCTACTACAGTGAGCAATTTATTTGCTTGCCCATCACAGGTTCATTCCTAATTTTATTAAAGCTTTCCACTATAAGAACTTGAATTCAGTGTACAATAAATCCACTTTGTAAATTTATACGAGGCTTCTCACATTTCCTCTTAGGGTTAGACTTCATGTTACTATCACATGGTTACTATCACTTGGTTCTTGCCTGGGAAAATCCCATGGACAACGGAGCCCAGAGGGCTACAGTCCGTGGAGTGGCAAAGAGTCAGACAAAACTGAGTGACTGAGTACAGACATCATTTGGTTACATTAGCCCAAACCAAAGTGATAGTAAAGGAAAACTGAAGGTGTCCTAAACAGTCAACAAAAGGCTGGGCATGTCTTGGGGAAGCTGCCTAGCAGGAAGAAGTATAGCCTTGTGAGAGAAGACCTGTGGTCCAAAACTATGCTGTCATGAGCAGGACACCCCATGGTAAGTGAGTACTTGAAAGGCAGTGGGTCCAAACTGAGATGGACGCAAACTGAGAAATTTTCACTGTTAAATGTACATCTATTTTGAAGATTTAGTATGAAAATAAGAATGTATACTATTGCATTAATAAGTTTTAAAACATAACTTGTTGGAATGATAATACTTTGGACATATCAGCTAAATCAACTATAATTTAAACATATAATTTCATCTGATTAGTGTTACTTTTTAAATGTGGCTATTGGAAAATATTAAACCACATATATGTCTTGCATTATATTTTTATTGAACAGTGCTGTCTAGAAGTTAAATCAATGGGATTTATTGGAAGTCCTTGATTCTCTTGCCAGCACAGTTTGGCTTTGTCTGAATCATAAAAGCCCTCAGTTTCTTCATCTGTGAAATGGGGATAATGACACTTCCCACTTACTGACGCCATAGGGAAGTAACTATAATATTTAATGACCCAGAGCTTGTAAATGTTGAGTTCTTTGGATCTTCTAGAGTGAAACTAGTTTTTTTTTTCTTTTTCAAATTCCCTGAGGACTAGACTATGTGAATAAACAAATAGAGTGCATGGGAAAACACCCACACACTCACATAGCTCTGGCCCATTTTCCCTTTGGTGAATTTATAGTGGCTACAGATAGCAGGGGAAGAAAAAAAGCATCGTGTTCTTAAAAATGCCAAATGGACTGCTGTCAGGCATGTCTAAACTTCATACGGCCTAAATATCTGTAACTCTAAAAGTGTTCATACGGGACTGATAAGTTTTGAAGCTGTGGGGACATGGGGCATGGGATTGTATTATATATTTGTTTGTGTATGTGTATTTATGTGTGTGTGTGTATGCATTTGAAATGTTCACAATTAAAATGTTTTAAATAAATAAATAATGACCATTCTGCCTTATCTCATCTCTTGAAAATTTAAAACATTTCCTTTATGCTTTCCATGACATTGTTGTAGGCTGATGCTCTGCTTCACAATAATTTTACACTTGCAACCATTCTGCCAAAGGAATATTTTTGCCCTGAGCTCAAGGTTAGATGAAGCCTTTCTTTTCCTCATGACTTCAGAGCAAAATGATCCCAACATAAGCAGAAATAAATGAACCAGGATGAGTCAATGAAAAACTCATCCTTCTTCTTCCTCCCTAACTTTGTACTATTTTAATAGTTAATAATTAAATTCTCTTGATGTCTCTTTCCCCCAGTGGAATCAAAATCTTTTTTTCCCTACCCCCAATCTCAGAATTGATTGTGTGGATATGAGGAATGCTTGTTTTTAAGCACCACGGAGTTTTTTGTTGTCAAGATGGACCCGGGTTCTTCCTGAAACACAGGAAGCATGAAATATTTTCATCCTCTGAAGAAGCAGCCTCCTGACCCGCTGGAGCCAGTGCAGTCATGCTGAGTGGTCTACGTTTTCCTGTTCCTTTGCTTTGTACAACGCGGAAGTCTTGTTTGATGTCTAAATATGAGGATGCTGGAAAATTTGGCATGCCAAAGCTTGACTTTATATCCGTAATTTTCACATCCTTTATTGAGAACTACATACTTGCGCATTGTGGTAGGCTTTGGGGGTGGGAAGTAAGTAGATGTCAGCAATTATATTTATGTATCTACTTCAGGTGTATAGCAAAAATGTCCTTCAAAGGATGACTGCATTATGCTGGGGGAGGATATTGTGTGTGTGTGTATATATGCATGTGTGTTTGATTGAAACTAGAACAATAACTTGAAATATTGTTAGTGCTGAAAATCATAAACCTTAGCCTGCGGCTCTGATAAAACCCAGGAGACAATCTTCTTGCATCCTTTTTTATTCAGTAGGCATGTAACTATTATCCCCATTTTATCAATACAAATAAAAACTCTAAAGCCTGGAGAATTAAATAGCATGATTAAGGCACACAGGTCATTGAAGGTAGGAGTGAGCAGAGGGGAAGAATACAGAATGTACCTTGGAGAGAATTAGTCATTTAAAAAGAGTAGTCATTTGAAGTGGAGAATGATAGCTATTGATTGAAATCATCCTTTGCCTAATCTTTTGAAGGAATGATGGTGTCCTAGAGAATTTAAACTGAATAAGTGATTCACTGAGTGGGAAAACTCAGGGGCTTAAGCAGTTCCCAACAGACATCTTGGAGCTGCAGCAGCCTGGAGACCCAAGGTTTGAGCAGGGGGCTTGAAAGTCCAACCATGGGTACTGGTCTAGCTCCTCTGCCTGGTGATGCAACTTGAAGGAGAGTTGAGCCTGATGAGGAAAGCTGTGCCTGGAGGAGTAGACTTGGGTCAAGGGGAAACACAAGCTCATGAAGCACAATAGCACTAAGCTCCCCAGAATCCTGCAGCAGAGGAGCCAGTGTAGACACACAGTGTGAGCACAGGTGACATTCTACCTGGTTGGATGACCGCTTTGCAGGGCCCAGAGGAAAGGCTGGGGAACATGTATGATAGCCAAGCATTGTGTCTGCTTGTGATGAATACAAAGTTGGAAAGTAGCAAAGAGAATAGAAGTACCTCAGTCGACTTAAGGGGTGGGAGGGAGTGCTCCAGACTTCCAGGTACTTCAGTTTGTTGTCTTCTGAGAGCCGGACCTGAGGTAAGAATCTAGGTGCATTTTCGTTTAATTGGGATCACGTTCCAGAAGGAATCAGGGAGTCAGGGATGAGTGAGAGCTACCATAAGGGTGTCTTATCAAGGATCCCCTGTGGGCAGTGGGACTTGGTTCCACCAGGACTTCCTGAAAAACAAGCACAATGCCTTCCAAAATTGTCCACTTAGAAGACAGGAAACTGGAGTACTTATCCACTGGCTCCTGTCTGCTCTGGTGGGGAATTCCCTCCGGGGACTATGCATGCGCATGGGAGCTGCACAGGGAAGCTCGTGGGGCGGAAAACTGAAAGATGCCTGCTGGGTTTCTTGAGGTGGAGCCACGTGGCGTGACATAGATCCGGATGCACTTGGAAGTCTCCAGGGTAGGCTCAGCTGGTACTGGTGCTGAGCTGAGGGATACAGTCATGGAGGCATTTGTGAGAAAATGTGGTGGAAACTATGACTCTAGGTTGATAAAAGAATAAAAAGCCAAAGGGACATGGAGAAGAACATTTGCTAAGCTCCATGGTATAAAAGAGCAAGAGTGATTTTCGAAATTTAAGGAAGGCTGTGATGTTGAATATAAAGTGATGAATTAAGATAAAGTTGGGTATTCTGCACAAAAGACAAATCATAGAGCCGAGAGTCATTCAATGGAGTTTCAATTTTATATTTTTAGAGCCCAGCATCTAGGTCAATAGTATCCAAAGTAGACTTTCCTTTTTAAAAACATTTTTTTAATGTGGACATTTTTTTAAGGTGTTATTGAATTTGTTATAATATTGCTTCTGTTTTATGTTACGGTATTTTGGCTGCAAGGCATGTGGGATCTTAGCTACCAAAGCAAGAATCAAACCCACGCTCCCTGCATTAGAAGGCAAAGTCTTAACCACTGGACTGCTAAGTCCTTTCTTAATTATGTATTTTTTATCCTAAAAAGGAAAAGAAAATTGAACTAGGTAACTGTTTAATACATGGCTGGGCCACCGCACTGGCATTCAGACCTGGTAACACAGAAAATGTCCTGCATGGTTTGGGAGGAAGCGTGTAGAAAGCATGGGAGTGCCTCTTGCCACCAGGCAGTGTGGTGGTAGCAACACTGTCTCTTGTTTGCTCTCATAGCCTGTTGCAATGTGTTGTTAGTTAAGTGCAGCTGGTTGAATAGAATCATGGACTTAATTAAGGGGTGTTCACTGAACTCCTTCTCACAAAATGGACAAGGGCATTAAAGAAGATTCTTGAAAAGAACCGTCACCTTGAAGTTAATACCAGTTAAGCAATGATAAGAAAACAGAAATGCCAACAGCATTGACTTTATCGTGTTCTACAGGAATTTCTTCATCCATCCTGTCATGCGATAACAAACAATGAAATAATAAGAAGTAGATCCAAAAAAGAAGACAGAAAAATAGAATTAATTAGGAAGACTTGGGAATTCCCTGGTGGTCCAGTGGTTAAAGCATCGCCTTTCAATGCAGGGGCTGTGGATTTGATCCCTGGTCAGCTAGCTAAGATCTCACATGTCTCATGGCCAAAAAAACCAAAACATAAAACAGAACCAGCATTGTAACAAATTCAATAAAGACTTTTAAGAAAAGAACACTATTTGAAGTGTGGACTTAAAACCATTGCTACTGAAAATAGAGTCAAGGTCATACCTCAAGAAGACAGTTTCTTGAGATGTTAGCTATTGTAAAATCATTTTCCTTACTAAGCATTTTGGAAATAGTGTACTGTTTCATATTCTTTTTCATATTTCTACTTCTTGCCTTTTTTTTTAACCACACATAAAGTGTACTAGTACAGTATATGTATATAATGTACAGACAGAATCCATATACATATGTATGTACATGCATGCACACACACATATATATATATATATATATATATATATATATATATATATTTAAATATGCATGTGTTATTGATAAAGGCTAAAATTCTCTCCCATCATTATCAAACTCTGAAACAAGGGCCAGGGCAGGTAATTTGCTTGGGAGGTGATTTCAGGAAAGACACAAGAGGATGAGGAAGTGACACAGGGAAGAGAGAAATGCTAGTAATGGGTGTGAGTACAGTGGACAGCAGATGCTCAGTTCAGTTTGGGACCTTCTAAAGAACCACAGGAATGCACCCTAGAGTTGCCCACTGAAAGCTAGGATTGTTGGGGTAATTTCCACTGATTCATATCCCTCGTTGTTGAGCTTTACACACAGAGGCATTTAATTGCTGGATTTTCCAATTTGCCCCTCCATGTGGGTCATGACGTCCCTCTGTCCAAGGATGGAGGCCCCTGAAAAAGGCCCCGTGCAGTGATCAGAGGACGCAAGCACCCGTGGGGGCAGTTGTTTCAACATGCTGGGTACTGTTTCCTAAGTCATGGGTGGAAATGGAATTGGGGTAAGCAGATCTAAGGCAGGAAGTTGAGAGCATCAGTTATTATCACCATCATAAGTATTTGAAGATTGGTGTTCTAGGTAAAGGGTATACCATGGAGGAGATACATGCTAGATGGAGATGTTCAGAATCGAGGTTCAGAAAGGGCAGCAGTGTGACAGTGAAGATTTTAGAGGAACAGGAGATAGGAGACCGGAAGACCTGTCTTCCTGATGTTGTAGTAATCCAAGTGACCAGCAAAGGTGGATCTGAGGGGTAAAGTCTAGAGGTGTGTTTGGCCTAAGTATAAAGATCTTGGTGGCTGATTTGATGTTAGAGAGTGAAATAAGAAACCATAGGTTGATCCCCAGACTTTGCCTCAAGTTCCTGGATTGATAAAGACCAAGAAGAATAGAAGGGAGGGGAAAGGAGGTGATGTAATGGTCTGTCTGAGCAGCTTCAGTGTCCCATGTTTGAGGGATAGCTAGCTAGCAGAGAGGTAGATAGAGTGTTCTGAAATCCAAGAGGGAGAGAGTTCAATGAAAAACACTCTGGGAAGTATAAGTTAAGAGCACTTCCAGAAAAGTATCTAGGCAGCATCACTAGATTAAAAAAAGCGTTTACTGATGTTTAGAAGGGTGCCTTTTAAATGTAATGTGCCCATAGACTACCGTGTGATTCTGGGTGTCTGAGGTGAGGCAGGAGAGTCTGCATTTCTAACCAGCTCCAAGGTGATACTGATGCTGGTGGCCTTGGACCACGTGCTAAGTAGCAGAGATCTAAAGGATGAGATGAAAGAAGGTTCTAGAAGTCTGACCATTTAAAACTGACATGAAGAAAATAAAGTAATAACCCCTGAAATCCACACTCATAACATTCAACAGATAATAATAAGGAAAATTTGTCTATGGATTCACCATGGAATACTTGCTAAGAATGGCACAGTGGTCAAAGTCAGTGCTGATGTTCTTGAGTGTAGGCAGAATAACATGTATATAGATATAGCTGGGCAAAAGGATGTTGGTAGGTTGTGGAGGAATAATTCTCTGAAGCCTTATTCAATTTCTTGCTTAGGAAAGCAGGAGTCAGTGGCAAAAGCTGATTTTCTCTGAGAAAGTATATTTAAGAGATAGCAGCAAACAAATGAAACCCAGACAACTCAGTTTTCTCTTTTGCTTGGTTGGTCCTTTGGGAGATGCTAACCAAATAAATACCCAGATGTGAAGTAGGGGGTGTGTAGAGATGATGTAGAGAGAGTGAAGATATGTTAATGACAATGAAGCCATTGAGAAAGACAATCAATACACAAAACTGGAGGGAAAAAAAAAAGAAAATGGAGAGAATTAAACTCAAGACTAAATAAAGAATTAAAGTACCTTGACTGTGATGATGATATCATCAGTGTTAGCCTATGTCCAAAGTCATCCAGTTGTATACATTGAATGAGTGCAGCCTTTTTGCATATCAATTATACCTTAATAAAGCTGTAAACAAAGTTTAAGGAACCACAGAGAAAATTAGGGTTATGCTGTCCAAGAGACACATGGATCCACAAACACAGTGAAACAATATGGAAATGCACTTCAGTTCACTACATACTGGAACACAAATGGGAAAACATGAAAGTCAGTTTTGATCAAGAAGTTCATTGAGATTGTCAAACTTTAAGAGTTTAGAACAGAGACAGAAGAATTCAGAACTTATACCCAAGTAACTATAGCAAAATATTTATTACAGAGTATGAGAATTGTGGGCCTTGCTACTCAAAACATTTGAATTGAACTTTGAAGATGTCTGGCTATGAATAAAAGTAAACAGTTAAGACCATTATGTTCTTTGTCAGGTGTGAGAATCCTTTGCTGGTTATGTCTGACTGATTTCTTTCAAATCTTGCTCTGCATCCAAGAATATGCTCCTGTGAAAATATGAATAGTTGAAGTCCCCCAAGCAAATTGTCCCCTTCAGTTCAGTTTAGTTGCTCAGTCATGTCTGACTTTTTGTGACCCCATGAACCGCAGCACACCAGGCCTCCCTGTCCATCATCAACTCCCAGAATCCACCCAAACCCATGTCCATCGAGTCGGTGATGCCAACCAACCATCTCATCCTCTGTCGTCCCCTTCTCCTCCTGCCCTCAATCTTTCCCAGCATCAGGATCTTTTCAAATGAGTCAGCTCTTTGCATCAGGTGGCCAAAGTATTGGAGTTTCAGCTTCAACATCACTCCTTCCAATGAACACCCAGGACTGATTTCCTTTAGGATGGACTGGTTGGATCTCCTTGCATTTCAAGGGACTCTCAAGAGTCTTCTCCAACACCACAGTTCAAAAGCATCAATTCTTCGGCGCTCAGCTTTCTTCACTGTCCAACTCTCACATCCATACATGACTACTGGAAAAACCATAGCCTTGACTAGATGGACCTTTGCTGACATAGTAATGTCTCTGCTTTTCAATATGCTATCTAGGTTATTCATAACTTTCCTTCCAAGAAGCAAGTGTCTTTTAATTTCACGGCTGCAATCACCATCTGCAGAGATTTTGGAGTCCAAAAATATAAAGTCAACTACTCTTTCCACTCTTTCCCTATCTATTTCCCATGAAGTAGTAGGACCAGATGCCATGATCTTAGTTTTCTGAATGTTGAGCTTTAAGCCAACTTTTTGACTCTCCTCTTTCAGTTTCATCAAAGGGCTCTTTAGTTTTTCTTCACTGTCTGCCATAAGAGTGGTATCATCTGCATATCTGAGGTTATTGATATTTCTCCTGGCAAACTTGATTCCCTCTTATGCTTCTTCCAGCCCAGCATTTCCCATGCCATACTCTGCTTACAAACATGCATATTTGTGTGAAAGTATTTTCTTACTCATCTATAATGAAATCTTTCTGAAATCTTATAAGTAATGGATGTCAAAAAGAAAAAAAAATACCATGAGCTGGATCTTAAGTAGCACAACTTTAGATGAAAACTTCTAAATTTTTTTTAATGTTTTTTTAATTGATGTATAGTTGATTTATAATATTGTAATAGTTTCAGATATACAGCAAAGTGATTAAATTATACATATATGTTTTATCTAGATTCTTTTTCACTATAGATTACTACAATATACTGTATATAGTTCCCTGGGCTATACAATAAATCCTCACTGTCTATTTTATATATAGTGACATACTGTCAATGTAGATAAGAATTTTTTAAAAAAACTTTTAATTTTGCTTTGGGGTATAGCTGATAAACTATGTTGTGGTAATTTCAGGTGAACAGTGAAGGGTCTCAGCCATACATATACCTGTATCCATTCTCCCCCAAACTCCTCTTCCACATCACATTGAGCAGATTTCCCTGGGTTAGACTGTAGGTCTTTGTTGCTTATCCATTCTAAATATATCGGTGTGTACATGTCCATCCCAAACTCTCCAACTATCCCTTCCCACCTTTCCCCTGGCAACCATAAGTTTGCACTCTAAGTCTGTGAGTCTCTTTATGTTTTGTAAATGACTTTATTTATATCATTTCTTTTTAGATTTCACATATAAGGGATGTCATACAGTATTTCTCTTTCTCTAGACAAGAAACTTATAAATGAACATTTAACTTAATATGTATAGAAAATCATTTTAAAACACAGTAAACAAAATACTTTAAGTCATTATTATTTCTAATAGTGTTTTTCTAACCAACATTTGAAAATATTTGTTTTCTCCACATTTCAAAGACAAGTAATCATTCATTTCTATGTGTGTAGAATAACAAAATTATGTCTAATTGCTTCTCTGGAAACAGATTGCTTTTTATTGTGCCAGTTACTATTAATTTCTCTTGTTAACATGTCATGTATTTTCCTTTTTTCTCTTCCAATTTTCTTCCAATAAATAACTAACACACAATATTATATATGGTTTGAGGTGCACGCATAATGACTTGACTTACATACATCATGAAATGATAACCATAATAAGTTTATTGAACATCCATTATCCCAGATAGATACAAGATAAAGTAAAAGTATATTTTTATTTCCTTCTGATGAGGACTCAGGATTTACTTTTCTGTAGCTGTTCAGTCACTCAGTCATGTCTATGACCCCATGGACAGCAAATGTCATGCCTTTCTGTCCTTCGCCATCTTCGAGTCTGCTTGAACTGATGTCCATTGAGTTGGTATTGCTATCCAACCATCTCATGCTCTGTTGTCCCCTTCTCTGCCTGCCTCCACTCTTTCCCAGCATCAGTGTCTTTTCTAATGAATCAGCTCTTCCCATCAGGTGGCCAGAGTACTGGAGCTTCAGTTTCAGCATCAGTTCTTTCAATGAATATTCAGGACTGATTTCCTTTAGGATTGACTGGTTTGATCTCCCTGAAGTACAAGGGACTCTCAAGAGTATTCTCATCACCACAGTTCAAAAGCATCATTCTTAGGTGCTCAGCTTTCTTCACCGTCCAACTCTCACATCCATACGTGACTACTGGAAAAACCATAACCTTGACTAGACAGTTGGCAAAGTAATGTCTCTGCTTTTTAGTATGCTAAAAGCATACTAGGTTGGTCATAGCTTTTCTTCCAAGGAGCAAGCATCTTTTAATTTCATGACTGCAGTCATCATCTGCAGTGACATTGGAGCCCAAGAAAATAAAGTCTGTCACAGTTTCCACTGTTTCCACATATATTTGTCATGAAGTAATGGGACCAGATGCCATGATCTTTGTCTTTTGAATGCTAAGTCTTAAGTCAACTTTTTCGCTCTTCTCTTTCACTTTCATTAAGAGGCTCTTTAGTTCCTCTTCACTTTCTGCCATATGGGTGGTGTCATCTGCATATTTGAGGTTATCGATATTTCTCCCAGCAATCTTGATTCCAGCTTGTGCTTCATCCAGCATGGAAGTTTGCATGATGTACTCTGCATATAAGTTAAATAGGCAGGGTGACAATATACAGCCTTGACATACTCAATTCCCAACTTGGAACCAGTCCATTATTCCCTGTCCAGTTCTCTGTTGCTTCTTGATCTGTACACATAATTCCCAGGAGGTATGTAAGGTGGTCTGCTATTCCTGTCTCTTTAGAGAATTTTCTATAGTTTTTTGTGATGCAAACAGTCAAAGGCTTTAGCATACTCAATGAAATAGAAGTAGATATTTCTGTGGCATTCTTTTGCTTTTTCTATGATCTAACAAATGTTTGCAATTTGATCTCTGGTTCATCTTCCTTTTCTAAGTCCAGCTTGAACATCTGGAAGTTCATGGGTCATGTATTGCTGAAGCCTGTGTTGGAGAATTTTCAGCATTACTTTACTAGCATGTGAGATGAGTGCAATGGTGCGATAGTTTGAGCCTTCCTTGGCATTGTCTTTATTTGGGATTGGAATGAAAACTGACCTTTTCCAGTCCTGTGGCCACTGCTGAGTTTTCCAAATATGCTGGCATATTGAGTGCAGCAGTTTCACAGCATCTTCTTTAGGATTTGAAATAGCTCAGCTGGGATTTTTTCACCTCCATTAGCTTTGTTTGTAGTGAAGCCTCTTAAGGCCCACTTGACTTTGCCTTCCAAGAAGTCTGACTCTAGTTGAGTGATCACACCAACCTGGTTATGTGGGTCATTATGACCTTTTTTGTATAGTTATTTTGTGTATTCTTGCTGCCTCTTATTAATATCGTCTGCTTCTGTTAGGTCCAAACTTTTCTGTCTTTTATTTTTCCCATCTTTGCATGAAGTGTTCCTTTGGTATATCTAATTTTCTTGAAAAGATCTCTAGACTTTCTCATTCTATTGTTTTCCTCTATTTCTTTGCATTGTTCACTTAGGAAGGCTGTCTTATGTCTCCTTCCTGTTCTTTGGAACTCTGCATTCACATGGGTATATCTCATCTTTTCTCCTTTGCCTTTCACTTCTCTTCATTTCTCAGCTATTTGTAAGGCCTCCTTGCTGCTGCTGCTGCTAAGTCACTTCAGTCGTGTCTGACTCTGTGTGACCCCATAGACAACAGCCCACCAGTCTCCCCCGTCCCTGTTATTCTCCAGGCAAGAATACTGGAGTGGGTTGTCATTTCCTTCTCCAATAAGGCCTCCTTAGACAACCATTATGCCTTCTTGCATTTCTTTTTCTTGGGGATGTTTGTGATCACCTCCTCCTGTACAATGTTATTAATCTCCATCCATAGTTCTGCAGACACTCTATCAGATCTAATCCCTTGAATCTATTTCTCACTTCTGCTGTATAATCATAAGGAATTTGATGTAGGTCATACCCTAGTGGTCTATTGGTTTTCCTTGCTTTCTTCAATGTAAGTCTGAATTTGGCAATAGGGAGTTCATTATCTGAGCCACAGTCGGCTCCCAGGTTTTGCTGACTGTGTAGAGTCTCACCATCTTTGGGTGCAAAGAATATAATCAATCTGATTTCTGTATTGACCATCTGGTGATGTCCATGTGTAGAGCTGTTTCTTGTATTGTTGGAAGAAGATATTTGCTATGCCTGGTGTGTTCTCTTGGCAAAACTCTGTTAGCCTTTGTCCTGCTTCATTTCATACTCCAAGGCCAAACATGCCTCTTACTCCAGGTATCTCATGACAAAAGTAGAAATGCTTTTGCATTCCAGTCCCCCATGATGAAAAGGGCATCTTTTTAGGTGTTAGTTCTAGAAATTTCTGTAGGTCTTCATAGAACCATTCAACTTCAACTTCTTTGGCATTAGTGATTGAGGCATAGACTTGGATTACTGTGATATTGAGTGGTTTGCCTTGGAAATGAAGAGAGATCATTTTGTCATTTTTGAGATTGCACCCAAGTACTGCATTTCAAACTTTTGTTGACTATGAGGGCTACTCTACTTCTTCTGAGGATTCTTTCCCATGATTGTAATATAATGGTCATCTGAATTAAATCCAACCATTCCTGTCCAGTTTAGTTCACTGATTCCTAAAATGTCTATGTTCACTCTTGCCATCTCCTGTTTGAGCACTTACAATTTACATTGATTCATGCACCTAACATTCCAGGTTCCTATGCAATATTTTCTTTACAGCGTCAGAATTTATTTCCATCACCAGTCACATCCACAACTGGGCATTGTTTTCACTTCTGCTCAGCCTCTTCATTCCTTCTGGAGCTGTTTCTCCACTCTTCTCCAGTAACATATTGGGCACCTACCAACCAGGGGAGTTCATCTTTCAGTGTCCTATCTTTTTGCCTTTTCATACTGTTCATGGTGTTCTCAAGGCATGCATTCTGAAGCAGTTTGCCATTCCCTTCTCCAGTGGACCATGTTTGTCAGAACTCTCCACCATAGTTTTTTCTTGTGATGAGGACTCAGGATTTACTCTCTTAGCAACCTTTGTATGTAAAACCCAGCAATATTAATGATATTAATCATGTATGTTACATTCCTACTACTTGTTTATCTTATAATTGGAAGTTTTTACTTTTTGAACTTGTTCATTTAAATCTCCTTCCTCTCCCTCTTGCTTCCGTTGACCAGAAATCTGATCTCCTTTTCTATGAGTTTATTGTTCGTTTGCTCACGGGAGGGCTTCCCTGGTGGCTCAGATGGTAAAGAATCCACCTGCAATGCAGGAGACCTGGCTTTCATCTCTGGTTTGGAAAGATCCCCAGGAGAAGGGAACAGATACCTACTCAAGTGTTCTGGCCTGGAGAATTCTACGAACTATATAGTCCATGGAGTCTCAAAGAGTTGGACACAACTGAGCAGCTTTCACTTTCACTTTGGTTGTTGGAAGTGTAATTGACCTACAATACTATGTCAGCTCCTGGTGCACATTATAGTAATCTGATGTTTTTATATCTTTCAAAATGATCTTCACAATAAGTCTACTTAACATCTGTCACCATATGAATATATTGCTTTATTACTGATTCTGTACTGTACATTCCATTCCCATGACTCGTTTATTTTGTAACTGGAAGTTTGTACCTCTTAATTTCCTTCAGCTATTTCACTCATCTCACTACCCTCCTCCCTTCTGGCAACCACTTATATCTATGACTATGTTTTCGTTTTGTTATGATTGTTCATTTGTTTTGGTTTTTAGATGCCACATATAGTGAAACCATATGATATTTGTCTTTCCCTGTCTGATTTACTTCACTTCGCATAATACTTTCTAGGTCCATCCATGTCAAAGATTTCATTCTCTTTTCAAAGATTTCATTCTCTTTTATGACTGATTAATATTTCACATGTTCTTTATCCATTCTTCTATCAATGGGCATTTACATTTGCTTCCATCTCTTGACTATTGTGAATAATGCTGCAGTAAATATAGGAGTGCATATATCTTTTCAAATTAGTGTTTTATTTTCTCTGGGAAAATACCCAGAAGTTGAATTGCTGGATCATATAATAGCTCTATTTTTAATTTTTTGAGACATCTTCATACTGTTTTGTATAATGGTTGCACCAATTTATATTCCCACCGAAAGTGCATGAGAGTTCCCTTTTTTTCCACACCCTTGCCAACACTTGTTATTTGTTGTCTTTTTGATAACAGCAGTCTGATAGGTATGAAGTGGTATCTCACTGTGGTTTTGACTTGAAGTTCCCTGATGATTAATGATGTTGAGCACCTTTTCATGTGTCTGTTGGCTGTCTGTATGTCTTCTTTGGACAAATGTCCACTTAGGTCCTCTGCCCATTTTTAAAATCAGGTTGTTTGTTTTTTGATGCTAAGTTGTATGAGCTCCTTGTATAGTTTGGATATGAATCAATCTTTTATTAATGTGTCATGTATTTTAATATGATAACTAGTAGAAAAGTTTTGTTTGTTTTAGGACAGAACAATGATGGAACTTTGTGATATTTATTTTTCAATATATATTTCTGCAGAATCATGAAGTGTGTTTAGCACTCCCAAGGTTGTGGGAAAACTCTTTGAAACTTTCATAAAATTAACTTTGAATTGCTCATATGGAAAATTCCCTCAGATTAATATATATTTTCAAAATGCACAGTATATATGAATGGCAAATATCTCTTAATTTTCCCTTCTTCTTTCTCATTTTGGTCTACTAGAAGTGCAGGTTGAGGTGGAATTAACAGTGTGTATACTCTAACAAGTTAAAAGGAAAAGCTTATCAGTTTTATCATCTCACCTTATATTAATTGATTAAATACCTTCTTGTGGGCATTGCTGTGCCAGGTACTTTGCAAAACAAGTTAATCATTCATTGGCCTGATCACATCCTATAATCAGCTGATAGCAGTGTGTTTTACAACCTGGAAACAGAATGGGTCCGAAAACAATTCTGCCCTAAACATTGGATCAAAGCAGTGCTTACCACTTACTGCTTAGTGTTTTTAGCCCAGTGTTTCATGAATGAAACACTGGCAGTCTCCTTGAATCAGCATTCTGTAACTCTCTCACATAAGAAACAGTCCTGTGATGAGTTCATATTTTAATGGGATTAATATATAAACAAATAATTAGGCTTAAGTACGTTAGGAGCTATAATAAATTATCTATAAAATGCTGAGAAAAGGCTATGAAACATGACTCCATCTGGCAGAATCCTCCTCAAAGGATATGTTACTTGAATTAGTCTTGAAAGGTAAATAGGGAATTTTTCTGGGAAAAAGAGTGGGGGAGGAATAAAACCAATGCAAAGTCACAGAAGTGTAATAAAACATTCACTGTCGAGGTCTGAAGGGAAGAGTAAGTGTGGGTGCAGAATAAAAAAGGGAAAGGGAGACTAATACAACTAAGAGGTTACAGAGAACCTATAAATGTATGTTATACCAAGTATATAAATCAGAGTTCTAAGTTGCAAACAACAGAATTCAAAATCAATATCATAGAAATCCAGGGAGGAAAGATGTTCATAAAGGTGGGAGTGGAAAAGTATGAGATTAAACAACATAAGGACTGAAACTGGGCCACTGAACTCATCAGTTACTAAAAGCTCTGCTATAGTAGTAAGAGACTATTCTCTAGGGCAGGCACAGATCAATAACATCAACATCATTTAGAAATTTGTTAGAAATGCAAATCTAGAGCCTGACCCAGACTTACTGAATCAGAAAATTAGAGATAAAATCCATCATATAAAGGATTCTGACACAAGCTGAAGTTTGAGAATTGCTACTGGAGTGTGCCTAGGAAAGAAGGATTTTTGTGGGTTGGACATTAAAATAGTAAGAGCAGAAAAATAAACTGTCCCTTTGTGAAGTTTGTTGGGAAAAAAAAGAAGGAAAAGAAAAAAGAGGGTGGTTTTGGAGAGAAGGTAGGATTAAGGAAGCATAATAATCCATCACGAATATCACTTATTAATACTTTTACTTTGTCTAATGACTTTTTAAAATTTACTAAAATTTTAACTTTTTAAATAGTCAGATCTTGTGAATTTTTGTGATTATTTTCCATTGCAAACTTATTTGCATATATTTCCATATTTTCTATTACCTTGCCATGACTTAGTTTCTTCCATCTTTCACTTTAAAAAATACGTCTGGAGTTTATTTCGACAAATACTGGATTAAATGGCTCTCAGGTGAAATGTTTTTTTCTCAAAAGCCAGTTTCCTCAAAGTTGTTGATTTACTCTTCCATCCCTAACTCTGTGTTATGAGTCTCTTCCTTTATCAGATATTAAGTCCTTAAACACATATTTAATGAAGTAGCCCCTGCATGATGTATCCTTCCTTTTTTCAATTAATTTATCTTTTTTTTTCACTTTTATTTTATTTTATTTTTTTTTTATTATTGTTTTTGCCATACATTGTTATGATATCACCATGGGTTTACATATGCTTCCCCTCCGGGTCCCCCCTCCCTCCTCCCTCCCCCCCGGGAAATCTCGCTGCACCAGTCCCGAGCATCAATCCTGGGCTGGCGATTGATTAGACACATGACATTAACATGCTTCAATGCCCTTCTCCCATATCATCCCACCCTTACCCTCATCCACAAAGTCCACAAGTCTATTCTATACATCTGCGTTCCTTTTGTTGTCTCCCATGTTGGGTTCTCATTACTGTCTTTCTAAATTCCATATATATGTGTTAATATACTGTATTGTTGTTTTTGCTTCTGGCTTACTTCACTCTGGATAATGGGCTCCAGTTTCGTCCATCTGAGTAGAATTGCTTCAATTGAAGGATAATAGCATTACAGAATTTTTCTGTGTTCTGTCAAACCTCAGCATGAATTAGCCATAGGTACACATATATCCCCTCCCATTGAACCTCCCTCCCACCTCCCTCCCCATCCCACCTCTCTAGGTTGATACAGAGCCCCTGTTTGAGTTTCTTGAGACATACAGCAAATTCCTGTTGAATATCTATTTTACATATGGTAATGTAAGTTTCCATGTTGCTCTTTCCATACATCTCACCCTCTCCTCCCCTCTCCCCATGTCCATAAGTCTATTCTCTGTCTGTTTCTCCATTGCTGCCCTGTAAATAAATTCTTCAGTACCATTTTTCTAGATTCCATATATATGCTATTTCTCTTTCTCTTTCTGACTTCACTCTGTTTAATAGGTTCTAGGTTCTTTTTTTTTTATTGTAGTAGTTTTTGCCATACATTGACATGAATCAGCCATGGTGTACATGTGTTCCTCATCCTGAACCCCCCTCAGTTCATACTCCTCATTAGAACTGACTCATCCTTCTGAGCAAAGACAACCCAGTATTACCTCTTGATAAGTTTGTGATTAGTTAAATCCACAGATTGTCTTCAAGTTAATTCTTTCAAGACAGGTCTCCCTTATTCAATTCTAATATGGACATCAGCGGAGATGCAGATTATAAATATAAACTTATCTCAACATTCAGAAAACTAAGATTATGGCATTCAGTCCCATCACTTCATGGCGAATAGTTGGGGAAACAATGAAAACAGTGACAGATTTTATTTTGAGGGGTGCTCCAATATCACTGCGAATGGTGACTATAGCCATGAAAATAAAAGCCACTTGCTCCTTGGAATAAAAGGTATGACCAAACTAGACCACATACTAAGAAGCAGAGATGTTACTTTGCCAACAACGGTCTATCTAGTTAAAGCTATGGTTTTTCCAGTAGTCATGTATAGAGTTGGACTATAAAGAAAGCTTAGCGCCAGAGAATTGATGGTTTTGAACTGTGGTGTTGGAGAAGACTCTTGAGAGATCCTTGAACTTCCAGAAGATCCAACCAGTCCATCATAAAGGAAATCATCCCTGAATATTCATTGGAAGGACTGATGGTGAAGCTGGAACTCCAATACTTTGACTACCTGATGGGAAGAACCGACTCATTGGAAAAGAGCCTGATGCCAGGAAAGATTACAAGTGGGATGAAAAGGGGATGATGGAGGATGAGATGGTTGGATGGCATCACTGACTCAATGGACACGAGTTTGAATAAGCTCCTGAGGTTGATGATGGACAGACAGAGAAGCCTGACATGGTGCAGTCCACGGGGTCGTAAAGATTCAGACACAACCGAGCGACTGAACTTTATTCTAATCTAATTTCAGCTAAGAATAGAGATCAACTCTAGGTCAGTGGTTCTCAAAGCCCCAGCTTCTCATCGTACTTCAAGGAGCCTGGACCTCAGTGTCCTATATTAGTTCTTCCAGTAATACTGTTTCACACCAAAGTTTGAGAACTGCTTTCAGATTTTATCTTTTATACGCAACTGAATGAAGTTGAAATAGTGAATCTAGAATTCTTATCAGTAAGACCCAGGTATACTCACACAGGGGCTTCCCAGGTGGCGCTAGTGTTAAAGAACCCACCTGCCAATGCAGGAGATACAAGAGACTCAGGTTTGATCCCTGGATCAGGAAGATCCCCTGGAGGAGGGCATGTCAACCCACTCCAGTATCCTTGCCTGGAGAATCCCATGGACAAAGGAGCCTGGCAGGCTACAGTCCATGGGGTTTCAAAGAATCAGATACGACTGAAGCTACCTGGCACGCACACATGGATGCTTATACCCAGACAACCATATTGGCACAGAGAGGTGATTCTTGGACTGTGTTATCCAGAGAGGGCATTCATTCTTTACCTCCATGACAGTAGTAGTGCTGAGTAATTCTAATGTTTTTTTCAGTTTGAAAGTGTTAGCATTCATGAGCAGATCAACATACTGGAGCAACTGGTTTACCATTCCTCTGACAATTAGATGTTTAAAGATGGATTCAGTTTGGATATGGTTCTGTATTTTTTTTAATCCATGAAATTAAAGTTGCCTTAAACATGGGATTTGAGTTCTGTCCATACTGATATTTCAATGAGTAACACAGTGCTTATCTCTTATATATACATGTGTGTGTGTGTTTAATTGAAGTATAGTTGATTTACAATGTGTTAAGATGTTCCTTAAATTTGTGTTCATCATGGGTAGGTGCCAATATTTATTATACAATGTGTGGGTGATATATTTGATTTAAAATTATGTTTTTCTTCTTTGCTAAAGATCAACATTCTTTTTAGTTTCTATTAAAATTATATTCCATGGTGTGGTGATATTACCTGCTGTAGAACAACACTGACATTTCAGATTGGCTAAAGCTTCAAATACTTCTCAGATGTAAATCTTTTAGCAAAACTTCAACACACTTGACCAAATATATTGTTTTCTCTTTGAGTATGTTTAAACCCCATATATTTTAAAGCAAAAATTAATTCATCTCTTTCTGATTAATTTACAATAAACTAGTAAAATTTCCATTTTAAAGCATTATCTAATGGCTATGAAGTCCTTTGAGCATTTTAATTTATTTTTTACAAGAAAGTTAAAAAAGACCTTTGAACCTAACATTGATAATAAATAAAGCACTGAAGACTGAAGATTGGATCTTGGAAACCAAGGTATTGTTAACACATAAACACAGGGTAGGGACATGGGGGAGGAGTTGGGAAAACCCCTTCATCGAGCTTCCTGAGAATGTCTAAGTATTATTTCGTCTTTGTATAAGATTGCAACAGTAGATATTTTTAAATAGAACTCTGCCCAGTTGCAACATTAAGTTTCTTTTCTTATCTTAATTTTTCAAATAAAGCATTCCTTCCTTTTCTCTACCTTTCTTGGATGAATTTCACAATAAGATCTCCTGGGAAGTCATCCCTCCTCCAGTCCTCCTAGCCCTCCTACTGAAAGCCTAACCCTTCACCACAAGATAGACATAAAGAGTCAGGTAGCAGAAGGCGCTTGAAAAGAGAAATCCAAAAACTGTGGGTTCACATTATTATTGAGGAAGAAGATGAAAAAATTAGAGAAATGTTTCAGGTTTCTAAGATAGTACAGATTTCCAAAGTGATTGCCCATAAACTTTGTCATTAGAGTGCTCTAGTAATGGCTACTGATGTGTGATTCAACTGGTAGGATGTTTCAATGGAAATTGAAAGACAGTTTTAATATGTGGCCCATCATCCCATAGTGTTACACTTGGCAAATATATAACCAAGTATAAAGTCTATGATAATCACACTATTATATCAAATTGAAAATCTTATGTACCTTCATCAGTGGAGCACTGTCACATGTCTATCTCATCTTTGTAGCTATATTATAGTGAAAACTGTAAAAATATTAGTCACTCAGTCATTACTGACTCTTTATGACCTTGTGGCCTGTAGCCAAGATTCTCTATCTGTGGAATTCTCCCGGCAAGAATACTGGAGGGGGTAGCCATTCTCTTCTCTAGGGAATCTTCCCACCCCAGAAATCAAACCCTGGTTTACTGTATTGCAGATGGATTCTTTACCATCTGAGCCACCAGGGACGTCCACATTATAGGGGTTATCAGTTATATTATATAGTAGGTATATTATGTTTTATTAGATATATTATATCATTATGTCTATTTCCTATGCATAGGAAGCTGGAATGTTAGGTCCACAAATCAAGGTAAATTGGAGGTGGTCAAAAAGGAGATGGCAAGAGTGAGCATTGACATTTAAGGAATCAGGAAACTAAAATGGACTGGAATGAGTGAATTTAAGTCAGATGACCATTATATCTACTACTGTGGGCAAGAACCTCTAAGAAGAAATGGAGTAGCCATCATAGTCAACAAAAGAGACTGAAATGCAGTACTTTGGTACAATCTCAAAAACAACAGAATGATCTCTGTTAGCTCTAAGGCAAACCATTCAGTATCACAGTAATCCAAGTCTATTCCCCAACCAGTAATGCTGAAGAAGCTGAAGTTGAACAGTCCTATGAAGACCTACAAGACCTTCTATAAATAACACCCCAAAAGATGCCCTTTTCATTATAGGGGACTGGAATGGAAAGAAAAAGTAGGGAATCAAGAAACACTTGGAGTAACAGGCAAATTTGGCCTTGGAGTACAAAATGAAGCATGGCAAAGGCTAACAGAGATTTGCCAAGAGAATGCACTGGTCATAGAAAACACCCTCTTCCAACAACACAAGAGAAGACTCTACATATGGACATTACCAGATGCTCAATACCAAAATCAAGTTGATTATATTTTTTGTAGCCAAATATGGGGAAGTTCTATACTGTTAGCAAAAACAAGACTGGGAGCTGACTGTGGCTCAGATCATGACTCCTTATTGCCAAATTCAGACTTAAATTTAAGAAAGTAGGGAAACCCACTAGACCATTCAGGTATGATCCAAATCAAATCCCTTATAATTACACAGTAGAAGTGACAAATAGATTCAATGGATTAGATCTGATAGACAGAGTGCCTGAAGAACTATATATGAAGGTTCATGAAATTGTACAGGAGGCAAGGATCAAGACAATCCCCAAGAAAAAGAAATGCAAAAAGGTAAAATGGTTGTCTGAGGAGGCCTTACAAATAGCTGTGATTAGAAGAGAAGTGAAACAAAAAGGAGAAAAATAATGATATACCCATTTGAATGGAGAGTTCCAAAGAATAGCAAGGAGAGATAAGAAAGCCTTCCTCAGTGATCAATGGATAGAAATAGAGGAAAACAATAGAATGGGAAAGTCTAGAGATCTCAGAAAGAAAATTAGACATGCCAAGGGAAATTTTCACTCAAAGATGGGCACCATGAAGGAAAGAAATGGTATGGACCTAACAGAAACAGAAGATCTTAAGAAGAGGCAAGAATACAGAGAAGAACTATACAAACACCATCTTCACGACCCAGATAAACTTGATGGTGTAATCACTCACCTAGAGCCAGACATCCTGGAATGTGAAGTCAAGTGGACCTTAGGAAGTATCACTAGGAACAAAGCTAGTGGAAATGATGGAATTCCAATTGAGCTATTTCAAATCCTAAAAGAAGATTCTGTGAAAGTGCTGCACTCACTATGTCAGCAAATTTGGAAAACTTAGAGGTGACCACAGAACTGGAAATGGTCAGTTTTCATTCCTGTCCCAAAGAAAGGCAATGCCAAAGAATGCTCAGACTACCACACAGTTGCACTCATCTCACATGCTAGCAAAGTAATGCTCAAAATTCTCCAAGTCAATCTTCAAAAGCATGTGAACCATGAACTTCCAGATGTTCAAGCTGGATTTAGAAAAGACAGAGGAACCAGAGATCGAATTGCCAACATCCGTCGGATCATCAAAAAAGCAAGAGAGTTTCAGAAAAACATCTACTTCTGCTTTATTGACTATACCAAAGCCTTTGCCTGTGTGGACCACAACAAACTCTGGAAAATTCTTAAAGAGATGGGAATACCACACCACATGATCTGCCTCCTGAAAAATCTGTATGCAGGTAAGGAAGCAACACTTAGAGCTTGACAAGGAACAACAGACTGGTTCCAAATTGGGAAAGGAGTATGTCAAGGCTGTATATTGTCACAATGCTTATTTAACTTATATGCAGAGTACATCATGAGAAATGCTGGGCTGGAGGAAGCACAAGCTGGAATCAAGGTTGCCAGGAGAAATATCAATAACCTCAGATATGCAGATGACACCACCCTTACAGCAGAAAGTGAAGAAGAACTAAAGAGCCTCTTGATGAACGTGAAAGAGGAGAGCGAAAAAGTTGGCTTAAAGCTCAACATTCAGAAAACTAAGATCATGGCATCTGGTCCTATCACGTCATGGCAAATAGATAGGAAAACAATGGAAACAGTGACATATTTTAGGTTTTTGGACTCCAAAATGACTGTAAATGGTGACTGCTCCTTGGAAGGAAAGTTATGACCAACCTAGATAGATTATTAAAAAGGCAGAGACGTTACTTTACCAACAAAGGTCTGTCAAGTCAAAGCTATGGTTTTACCAGTAGTCATGTATGGATGTGAGTGTTGGACTATAAAGAAAGCTGAGAACCAAAGAACTGATGGTTTTGAAGTGTGGTGTTGGTGAAGACTCTTTTGAGAGTCTTTTGGACTGCAGGGAGATCCAACCAGTCCATCCTAAAGGAAATCAGTCCTGAATATTCATTGGAAGAACTGATGTTGAAGCTGAAACTCCAATACTTTAGCTACCTGATGTGAAGAAATGACTCATTTGATAATACCCTGTTATTGGGAACAATTGAAGGCTTGAGAAGAAGGGGACGACCGAGGATGAGATGGTTGGTTGGCATCACTGACTCAGTGGACATGAGTTTGAGTAAACTGTGGGAATTTGCGATGGACAGGAACACCTGGCATGCTGCAGTCCATGGGGTCGCAAAGAGCTGGACACTACTGAGCAACTGAACTGAACTGATCTCTGTTTCATCTTTGTATGTATATTATAGTTAGGTATATTGTTATAGTGACATTGTGCTGAAAGCACTGAAATAATGCATCAGGACTTACACAGTTCTCTCCACATAAAATCACTGTTTCTGAATCAGAAAATCAGAAGTACTCCTATTAACTAATACTTCATGGGTTACTGGTACCTTTTTAATCTAGAAATTTGCTATTTTTATAATTATTTTTTCATATATATATATATATTTCAGATATTTGTGCTTACCATATTATACTGATGAAATTCCTGGTAGCTGCTGTGATGGATTTTAGCAAGCACATTTTTACTTGTTGGACTGAAATCCATCCTTGAAGCCCCCAAAAGAACCATGACGTCTCCCACACTCACTGACTGTCTGTGACATGTGAATAGTTCAATATACAGTATGGTCTTTTCCCTATTCTGAAGGTCACCTTGTAAGTAAAACTAGTTAAAAAGGGCATTGGAAATATATATAACTCTCTGATAAAGCAAGGAAAACACTAGACAGCAAAACAGTATGGCTCACATAATACAGTAAGTGGCATGAGGTCAATATTTTAAATACTCACTATTCCTGACATATTACACTTGTAGGAAGTGTATGGTGAACATTTCACTTTTTTTTGTAAGTATAAATAAAAGTTTTTTTTAAATAAAAATAGTCATCAGAGATATAAACTCAAAGAAGGAGAAAGTTATATGTAGAGTTAAAGATTTCAGTTAATAGAAGTTGTGACTTTTGCTTGTAATTAGGGTCAATTACCCAACTATTAGTTCTCCCTGCAGAAGCATGATCTCCCCTCTATGGCCGGTCAAATCCAAACTTGAAATATTTAAGCAAGTCTGATGCCCTAACCTTGTGCTGCAATTAGGAAACAGGTGATGTAGAGTTATTTCTCGGTAATGATGGCTTTTTTGGAAATAAGAAAAAACTAAGTCAACTAAAAATGGTGTTTTTAAATTAAAATATCCAGTTTGGGATATTGTGAACTACACAGCTTCTGACAATCTCTTACTTTTGTATGCATTTCTTGAACTGTTTTCTGTAGGACGGAAGAAGTCTTCATGATGGTAGAAGATAGTGTTCCTCTCTTCAAAGGCTTCAAATTCAGTTCAAGTATAAGAAACTCCCCTTCAAATTTAGTTGTAAGATTTAAATATTTATAACATCTGTGAAAGTAATGAGGTTTATTATTTTCCACTTCATTTCTATATCTGTATTGTCATTTAAAATTTTCAGTTTAGAAACTATACAGATTTAAAGAATATGGTCATCACTTAAAACAATTGTGACTTCTTTCTATAAAATTCTATTTTGTCTTGGATATGATCACTTTATCAGCCTAAACTAAAACAAATCATCTGTGAAAAACCTGGTGACCAAATGGGGAAATAATACTTTTTTTTTTTTTTTTGGTAAAGAAATAAATTCCTCTATGTTTTTCCATAGCTCATAGACTGAGATACTTGACAACTTAATTCAGACTGGTTAGGAACTCTATCAGCATTTGAGCAAAAATACATTGATTTTTTACTCTGATTAAACTCAGAATGAATGAATAAATGAATTCAATGAATGTTGATTAAATATCTAATCAATATTAGATTGGTACACTTTTAGATGTCTGGTAACAGTTCCATACAAAAATATTTATACTCCTGGTATTTACATCCTAGAAGGTGAGAAATATATATATCATATATATGATAAATAAATAAGCTTAAGAGTAGATTAAGAGAAAGATTAAATAGGGAGGAAAATGTGTTGGGTTGCAATTTTAGACATTGTGGTCAAGGAAGGTCACTCTGAAAAGATACTATTTGAGCGAAAGCATGAAGGAAGTGACAGAGAGGGCATGAAGATGTCTGAGGGGGTGAGCATTCCAAATAGAAGCAACTGGTCCATGATAGGAGCTGTGGGAAGAGATCCTGCTGGGTAAGGCAGAAGCAGATTCTGCAGGGCCTGTGGGTCAACAAGAATACTTTAAGTGAGTCAAGAAGCCATTAGAAGACTTTTAATAGCCAAATGTATTTATATCACTTATACTTTAAAAAGATCATTCTGGCAGCTCTGTTAAGAGTAGATTAGAGGCAGACAAGGGCTAAAGGCCAGTTACAAGGCCATTACAATAATCATGGTAGAGATGATGGTGGATTAGATTAGGCAGAGTTATCGACCAAGGTCCCAACAGGAAACAGATGGCATACTTAAATTTTAGTAATTCAAAGAGAGAATTTTGTTAGTTGTTTCACAAATGGATTAATTACAAAGTGTGGGTGGTGTATAGGAGAACCAAATGGGATGGTGTAGTGACCCGTGATGAGTAATTCTTACTAAGCTTAGGCCAAAAAGGATAAAGGAAGAAAAGAGTTCCAGAACCTGATGAAAGGGGAGAGTTGTGTAGAGAAGGTCCTCTTGAGAGGGGCAGGGACACAGCCATCCCCAATTACCTCACAGAGGGAGCCAATGTGATAAATAATATGACCTCAGTCTCTTCCATCCAACCAGACTCAAAGGATCTCCATTGGCTAACCCCAGTCAAGGGTCAGAGGGCAAGGAAACCTTCCATGTCCTTACACAGTCAGCCTCCTGGGGCATAAAGCAAACTGGAACCTAATGAAAAGTAGATCTGAAGAGACAAATAGAAGTTATCCACCAGAATCTCCTACTCTTGCCCTCAGCATTTTTCTTTTTTCTTTCTTCTGACAAAAAATATTGTCTTCAACCTAGGGAAAGCAAGAAATTCCATCAGATAGCATAATACTATGGATGTTGTCTGTACAGTAATTCTCCTAACTACCATTTTCCATGGTAAGCACCATTTGTATTATTCATATAAAGTGGTAGAAAAACAAGAGAAAGAATTAAGTGATAGAAAACAGAGCTACTATACAAAATTAGTACTCACAATTACCTTCTACAAATCAGTGTATTTTTTTCCCTCCCTTGGCCAGCAACCACATAGTCAGATTCTTTACTTGAAGGAACACATGACACTTCACTCATACAAGATATGAGCCCCTGATGCTTTGCCCTTTTTTGTCTTACCACATTTTCCCACTGCTCAAAGACTTTTGGCCAAAGCAGTACTAATGATACCCCACCACATGCATGGGTTCCTAAAGGAATCCTCTTGCACCCATTATGTAGCAGTGACTCATTTCCAGATCAAAATCAATCTAGAACAACCTAAAACAAGGACTCACTTCTCTCACTGTTGGCTGAATTGCACAAGGAACAAAAAATGACCAGGGTGAAGTCTTGGTTTCCAAATAGTTAAATCCACCGTAATATTTCCTGATGGAAACATTTGAGGTGGACACCAGGGCCTCAGAACACAGGTGTGTTAGATTGTGAAGATGGAAAGAAAAGATTTTGTCAAGTGGCTTATTGGTAAAATAGTGAGAGGGATCATTCTACCACTTGGTTCCTTGATGATGTTACAAAAATGAAGGAATGTATATTGGCCATATATTCATGGCGTATATTACATTTATAACTTTGCACCCAAATACCAGGTTATTACCTCAGACTGGCACTGCATTCCATGCTAAGCCAAGTAGGCATGATGCCACTGCTTGCCCTGGCTATCTCTTGTCCCGTTTCTTCCTTTGCTACATGTGCAACTCGGTAGCAGAGCCTCACTTTGAAGGTCTATTTCTTGAGTTACTTTCGGTAGCAGTTACTGCCATCTGGGTTCTCAATCAGGAAACAAGTGCCCTATGCAAATTAGGATAATTTAAAGGTTTATCTACAAAGTGACTATTTACAAAAGTGTAAGTGGAGTATAAGGAAACTGCAAGGGACAGTGCGATGACTTCTTGTAACAGTCAGAGGATTTGTTCCCACTCCTAGGCCAGAAGAAGCTGAACCCAGAAGGAGAAAGTTGTGTGAAGGAGGCTTCCTTGAGAGGAACAGGAGCCTTCAATAGAGACTTGCCAGCCTGAGGGAATCACATGAGAGAAGACAGACATCATCCCCTGAACCCAGCCTCTCTCCATCCTCTGCCGTCCTTATCTGTGCTTCTGCAGTATTGCCCCTCACTGGCAGATAGGAGGTAAGAGCTGATTGAGACTGCTGGGTGGAGAAGGGTGGAGGAGGCCAGTGGGGGACAACGGGATGGTAGTGACAGAAGTGCTGAAAAGAGCTCAGTGAAGGACAGTGACATCGCTTAGTCATATCTGCGACCCCGTGGACTGTAGCGTATCAGGCTCCTCTGTCCATGGGATTTTTCAGGCAAGAGTACTGGAGTGGGTTGCCATTTCCTCCTCCAGGGGATCTTCCTGACCCAGGGATTGAATCCAGGTCTCCTGCATTGTAGGCAGACGCTTTACCATCTGAGCCACCAGGAAGCTGAACAGAGTTTGGATTCTCTCAATTTGAAGGCAGAACAGATAGAATTTGCTGACAGATTAATTATGGGGTATGAGAGAGAGAAATCAAGGGTGACTATAGTTAAAAATTATCTAAATAATGTAGGTAAATAACATGTTTCATCTGAAAGTGAAATCGACATTTACGAAGTTGGAGGAGAATGTGAAAAGAAAAGGTTTAGATGGGATAAGATAGAGATGCTTAATTTTGGGATCAGTTCAATTCTGATGCCTATTAGACATCCAGGGTGTTTGATGTATCACCCTAGATTTCTGGACAGAGATCCAGCTTAGAAATTCTTAAAGCTATGAGTCTTGATGAGATTACCAAAAAAAAGCTTATAGAGAAAACTCTTTAGGGCTTAGCCCAAACGCTGCAATGATTAGAGTTTACTATGATTAAGAAGGACCAGTAAAGCTGACTGAAGGGACAATGGAGTAGGAGAAAAGCAAGTTTGATATCCCGGAGGCTAAATGTAGCAGGTATTTCTAAAAGATGAGTTGTCAAATGATACTGACTAAATAGATGAGAATTATTAACATTGCATTTAGAAGACGTTAAGTCATTGATAACCTTCGTGTGTAGTAGACTAGTTGGGACAAAAGTTTGAGTAGAGTGAGTTCAGAAGAAATGGAACAAGAAAAACTGGACAGTAGGCATACTTTTTTTAAAGAAAATTTTCTATAAAGGGCAGAAAGAGTATGGTGTTTTCTGGAGGAGAAGATGCGGTTCTTAATTTTTGTTTTTGTTATTGTGATGATGGGAGATATCAAGCGCCTGGTTACATGATGTAAGAAACGATCCTTTTGTAAAAGAGAAACAGTTCATGACTTAGCAGAAAGAGAGGTGAATTGGCAGAGAAATATCCTCTAGTAGGTGAAATGGAATAGCTGGTCTTAGCTGGATACATGACGGTTTATTATTGTACTAGGAGAGAAACATAGATCTATATGAGCTCATGAGAAGCTAGGAGAGCACTTACGGCGAGCAGACCTTAGGGAGTCTAATCTGATTCCTTCTATAATCTCCCTGAAGTCGGAGCAAGGTTATCAGCTAACAGTGAAGATGAAGGAGAAAATGTTGGACCTTTGAGAAGTGGAGCAGTCCTCCAAGGAGCAGGAGAATGAATGGACTACAGAAATACAGGGTGTTTTCTGGACAGTGTTGGTGCACAGCATAAGGTTCTTTAAGAACAGCCCTCTTAGGTGTGTGCTTTTCTCCAGCTGCATTCAGTGAGTGGGTTCAGATTGGGAGTAGACCCACATGGGGTCGCCAAGAGTGGAACATGACTGAGTGACTGAACAAGGACTGCAGTTTATCCGGCAAGTTGGGAGAAATCTAAAGATAGATGTCACTCTCTGGTTAAACTTCAGTGACAATCAGCAAACACACTTTGTTTCTAGTACTGTTACCAAAGGTAATTATTAAACTATAAGCTTCATTGTGGAATACAGCCATGTTTTTCAAGGTTAACTTTAATACAGTATCAGGCATTTCAAGTCATATAATTAAATTCAATTAAAATATTTATATGCTGCTACTGTTAAGAAATTGAAAGATGGAATCCAAGCACATTTTACAATGGCGTGATAAAAATGTTAAATTAGTTTTCTAAAGTGTTGCTTTGATTTTGTATTAGCTATCTAGTGATCTTTAGTTGTCATTTCCCAACAAATTAGGGAAAGATTATGCTTAAGAGAAGTGAGATGGTTCTTTCATTCTGGGTTTTGACTATTAGATCTGTATGTTAATTTCTAGTTTTTAAAATGAGATGTCAGTTCTACATTATACAGTGGAATGAATGCATGGGAGTTCTGCCCTTCAGTGTGGTTATGACAGTGAAAGTGAAAGTCACTCAGTTGTGTCTAATGCTTTGCGACCCCATGGACTATACAGTCCATGGAATTCTCCAGGCCAGAATTCTGAAATGGGTAGCTGTTTCCTTCTCTAGAGGATCTTCCCAACCCAGGGGTTGAACCCAGGTCTTCCTCATTGCAGGCAGATTCTTTACCATATGAGCCACCAGAGAAGCCCCAAGAATACTGGAGTGGGTAGCCTATCCCTTCTACAGGGGATCTGCCCTACCCAAGAATTGAACTGGAGTCTCCTGCACTGCAGGCAGATTCTTTACCAGCTGAGCTATCAGGGAAGCCCCTGTCTATTGTTTAGGGGTATCTAGTTCTTCCCTTATTTAAGGTCTCTTCCTTGGAGATCATCTTGGTACTGACATTTTCTGCCATTATTCTGTACTAGAATTGAGCAGAAGCTCATGAAGGATATTTAAGATCTCATCTGTTACTTATGAGTGATAATTCAAAGTCCATTTGTCCCAATCATCATTCATGCTTGGTTTATTTTATCATAACTAACAGGGAAGAAAGTGGAGCCTGGAGTTGATGGTGCACGTATAAGGTGAGTTTTGACCAAGAGAGGGAACTGAGAGCTTCCCTTTGACTCAGTGATAAAGAATCCACCTGTAATGCAGGAGACCTAGGTTTGTTCTCTGGGTTGGAAAGATCCCCTGGAGGAGGGCATGGTAACTCACTCCAGGATGCTTGCCTGAAGAATCCCATGGACAGAGGAGCCTGGCAGGCTACAGTCCATAGGGTTACAATGAGTCGGGCGTGACTGAGTGACTGAGCACACATTCAGGGAGGTGAGAATGAGTTTGTTTCTTCAGGAGACCAAGTCTTGGTCAATGTTCTATTACCTTGAGTGGTTACCTGAGTTGTGTCTGCCAAACAAGGGCAAGGGCATCCCCCAAGGACGCTTGAGGATAAATTGAAGATTGACTCCTAGACAGCCTCTGGGCTCCAGCATCTAGTCTAAAATTGATAGTTTTTAAATATAAGTTTATCTTATCTCTTAGAAGAGCTAAAATGATAACATTCAGGCCTTCCCCAGTGGCTCAGTGGTAAAGAATCCACCTGCAATTCAGGAAAAACGGGTTTGATCCCTGAGTCAGGAAGATCCCCTGGAGGAGGAAATGGCAGCCCACTCCAGTATTCTTGCCAGAAGAATTCCATGGACAAAGGAGCCTGGCAGGTGACAGTCCCTAAGTGCATGCTAAGTTGCTTCATTCATGTCCAACTCTTAGCCACTCTATGGCTGTACCCTGCCAGGCTCCTCTGTCCGTGGGATTCTCCAGACAAGAATACTGGAGTGGGCTGCCATTTCCTTCTCCAGGGGATTTTCCCTACCCAGGAATCAAACCTGGGTCTCCTGCATTGCAGGCAGACTCTTTACCAACTGAGCTGAGGGAAGCCCACCCATAAGTGATAACATAGGCTATTTATCGTTCTCTTTCTGACTTATTTCACTAAGCATAATATTGTCTGGGTTCATCCATGTTGTTGCAAATGGTAGAATTTCATTCTTTTTTAATGCCTGAGTAATATTCCATTGTGTTGTTGTTGTTTAGTTGCTATGTCATGTCTGATTGTTTTGTGACTTCATGGACTGTAGCCCGCCAAGCTCCTCTGTCCATGGCATTTCCCAGGCAAGAATACTGGACTGGGTTGCCATTTCCTTCTCCAGGGGATATTCCTGACCCAGGGAACCCAGGGATGGAACCCACATTCCCTGCAATGGCAGACAGATTCCTTACCACTGAGCCACCTGGGAATTCTAATATTCCACTGTATATGTGTGTGTGTGTGTGTGTGTGTGTGTGTGTGTGTTTGTGTCTGTGTATGCAGGTGTGCAACAGGCATATTCCTAATCATCAGCCACTATGGAAAACAGGATGGAATTTACTCAAAAAATAAAAAAAAAAAAACACCAAAACTAAAGATAGGACTGCCATGTGTATGCGTGCTCAGTCATGTCCAACTCTTTGGGACCCCATGTACTGTAGCCTGCCAGTCTCCCCTGTCCACGGAGATTCTCCAGGCAAGAATACTGGAATGGCTTGCCATTCCCTCCTCCAGGGGATCTTCCCAACCCAGGGATCAAATCCATGTCTCTTAAGTCTCCTGCATTGGCAGGTGGGTTCTTTACCAGTAGCACCACCAGGGAAGCCCAGGCTACCATTCATGGGTTGCAAAGAGTCAGATATGACTTAGCAACTAAACAACAACAAAGCTACTGTACGTGTTTCATTTTTCTAAGTCTAACAGTAACCAATGAGGTTACTGGTTTGCAGATGAAAAAACCAAAGCTTAAATAATTTGCCTAAAGTCTTAAGATTAGTGGAGGGTCTAGACAAGATTTTGGAGATCTACCTGACTCCTTATAATAAAAAAAAAATCACAAGAGCAAGCATCCTCTTTATCTGTTACAGTGCCTTGTGTACAGTTTGCCACCGATCAATGTTTATTCATTCAGTGAAGGGGACTTCCCTTCATTAGGTTGTGACTTTTACCACAAATGTAAAATAAGGTGGAACATTGCAATGCTTTGTGGAGATAATGAACTCTGCATTAAGACCAAATTAAAATCCCATCATGTTTTCTTTTAGTCTAATCAGTTCAGTTCAGTTTAGCTGTGTCTCACTCTTTGTGACCCCATGGATTGCCCCACGCCAGGCCTCCCTGTCCATCACCAATTCCCACAGTATACTCACACTCGTGTTCACTGTGTCAGTGATGCCATCCAACCATTTCATCCTCTGTCATACCTTTCTCCTCCAGTGTTCAATCTTTTCCAGCATCAGGATCTTTTCAAATGAGTCAGTTCTTCGCATCAGGTGGCCAAAGTATTGGAGTTTCAGCTTCAGCATCAGTTCTTCCAATGAATATTCAGGACTAATTTCCTTTAGGATGGACTGGTTGGATCTCCTTGCAGTCCAAGGGACTCTCAAGAGTCTTCTCCAACACCACAGTTGAAAAGCATCAGTGCTTCGGTGCTCAGCTTTCTTTATAATCCAACTCTCACATCCATCCATGGCTACTAGAAAAACCATAGCTTTGATTAGATGGACCTTTGTTGGCAAAGTAAAGTCTCTGCTTTGATTTTTAACTAATTAATTAATTTTAACTGGGGGCTAATTACTTTACATATTATAGTGGTTTTTGCCATACATTGACATGAATCAGCCATGGGAGTATATATGTCCCCTATCCTGAACCCCCCTCCCACCTCTCTCTGCATGCCATCCCTCAGGGTCATCCCAGTGCACTGGTCCTGAGCACCCTGTCTCATGCATCAAACCTGGACTGGCGATCTATTTCACATATGGTAATATGCATATTTCAATGCTATTCTCTCAAATCATCCCACCCTCGCCTTCTCCCACATAGTCCAAAATTCTGTTCTTTACATCTGTGTCTCTTTTGCTGTCTCGCATATAGGGTCATCATTACCATCTTTCTAAATTCCATATATATGCATTAATATACTATATCAGTGTTTTTCTTTCTGACTTACTTCACTCTGTATAATAAGCTCCAGTTTCATCCATCTCATTAGAACAGATTCAAATGCATTCTTCTTAATAGCTGAATAATATTCCATTGTGTATATGTACCACAGCTTTCTTATCTGTTCATCTGCCGAGGGACATCAAGGTTGCTTCCATGTCCTGGCTATTGTAAACAGTGCTGTGATGAACATTGGGGTACACGTGTCTCTTTCAATTCTGGTTTCCTCTGTGTGTATGCCCAGCAGTGGGACTGCTGGGTCATATGGCAGTTCTATTTCCAGCTTTTTAAGGAATCTCCACACTGCTCTCCATAGTGGCTGTACTAGTTTGCATTAACATGTTGTCTAGTTTGGTCATAACTTTTCTTCCAAGGAGCAAGCGTCTTTTAATTTCATGGCTGCAGTCGCCATCTTTAGTCATTTTGGAGCCCAAGGGGAAAAAAAAAAACTCACTGTTTCCACTTTTTCCCTATCTATTTGTCATGAAGTGATGGGAGCAGGCGCCATGCTCTTAATTTTCTGAATGTTGAATTTTAAGCCAACTTTTTCACTCTCTTCTTTCATTTTCATTAAGAGGTTCTTAGATTCCTCTTTGCTTTCTGCCATAAGATTGGTGTCATCTCCATATCTGAGGATATTGACATTTCTCCTGGCAATTTTGATTCCATCTTGTACTTCATCCAGTCCAGTATTTCTCATGATGTACTCTGCATATAAGTTAAATAAGCACGGTGACAATATACAGCCTTGATGTACTCCTTTCCCGATTTGGGACCAGTCTGTTGCTCCATGTCCAGTTCTAACTGTTGCTACTTGACCTGGATACAGATTTCTCAGGAGGTCTAGTATTCCTATATCTTTAAGAATTTTCTAGAGTTTGTTGTGATCCACTCAGTCGAAGGCTTTGGCATAGTCAATATAGCAGAAATAGATGTTTGTCTGGAACTCTCGGTTTTTTGATGATCCAGCAGATTTTGGCAATTTGATCTCTGGTTCCTCTGCCTTTTCTAAATCTAGGCTGAGCATCTAGAAGTTCACAGTTCATGTACTGTTGAAACCTGGCTTGGAGAATTTTGAGCATTACTTTGCTAGCATGTGAGACGAGTACAATTGTCTGCTAGTTTGAACATTTTTTTGACATTGCTTTTCTTTGGGATTGGAATGAAAACTGACCTTTTCCAATCCTATGGCCACTGCTGAGTTTTCCAAATTTTCTGGCATATTGAGTGCAGCACTTTCACAGAAATCTTCTTTTAGGATTTGAAATAGCTCAACTGGATTTTCACCACCTCCACTAGCTTTGTTCCTAGTGATGCTTCCTAAGTCCCACTTGATTTCACATTCCAAGATGTCTGGGTCAAGGTGAGTGATCACACCATCATGATTATCTGGATCATGAAGACCTCTTCGTATAACTCTTCTGTGTATTCTTGCCCCCTCTTCTTAATATCTTCTGCTTCTGTTAGGTCCATACCATTTCTGTCCTTTATGGTGCCCATCTCTGCATGAAAATTTCCCTTGGTATGTCTAATTTTCTTGAAGCGATCTCTAGACTTTCCCATTCTATTGTTTTCCTCTATATCTTGCATTGATCACTGAGGAAGGCTTTCTTATCTCTCCTTGCTATTCCTTGGACCTCTCCATTCAAATGGGTGTATCTTTCCTTTTCTCCTTTGCCTTTTGCTTCCCTTCTAATCACAGCTATTTGTAAGGCCTCCTCAGACAGCCATTTTGCCTTTTTGCATTTCTTTTTCTTGGGGATGATCTTGATCCCTGCCTCCTGTACAATGTCACAAACCTCCATCCAATGTTCTTCAGGCACTCTATCAGATCTAATTCATTGAATATATTTGCCACTTCCACTGTATAATATTAAAGGTTTAATTTGGCTCATACCTGAATGGTCTAGTGGTTTTCCCTACTTTCTTCAATTGAAGTCTGAATTTGGCATTAAGGAGTTCATCATCTGAGCCATAGTCAGCTCCCGGTCTTGTTTTAGTCTGATAGTTGAGACCAAAATGCTTTCTGACACAAAACAACACATGGCTTCATGCCTTTCATAGGACATATTTTTTTAGTTGTGCAATTTCTGCTAAATCTGCAGGTATACTTTGGTTGTTGAGATCATTTGAGAAGTGTTGCCTAATCTTCATATTCTCTAAGGCATTCATGTGAACATGAGGACCACCCTAAGCAATATGCGATATCTGGCTACATTCTGATAACTCTATTTTCCACTGTAACTAATTCCAAGTTACTTGCCAACAACTTCAGACATCAGCTGAACACTTGCTGAAGGGGAAAACCAGCTTAGGGGGTGGAGATGTATTTTAAAGTATATTGAAGAAGATTAGTTTTTGTAATTGGGAAATGAGAGGCATTGCTCTGGGGGGTATGGCTGTGCTGCAGAACTGGCTCAGGGCATGGTTTTAAATGGCTCCCCTTTCTGTATCCATTCAATTCAAAGATTTCTGGGTAAATCTATGGAAGGAAATTCAAGCAGGAAAGAGGGTGGAGATGGAAAAGAAAGTTCATGCTTCAGTCACCATCTATGGATAAGGAGGAATTTGAATATTAATACACAACCTTGAGAATTAAATTCCCTGTCCAGCAATGTTACGAGCTGGCAGCTGGCAGGAGGCTGATAAGGAGTTCTGGGTGGAGGGGTAGGTCCTGGGAGGAACGCGTTCCCAGGGAAGGCTCTCATCCCTGGCTGGCATCAGAAAGAATTACAAAGCATGATTCAGAATCTAATTTTTTCAGCTGATGATTGGCTCCCACAAGACTCTGGCCTCACAATGTGTTCTATTAAGTAATGGGAATTGGGCTGTGCCCTTTTTCTCTGTTTAACGCCTCCCGCCCCATTTTTCTTACAAGGCTTCTCATGTCTCCATTATGAACTTAGGTGTATTTATCCCCTAAAGTATATATTCCAAAAGGCATTTTAAAATGTCTCTGCAATTCTCGGATGTTAACACACACAGAAGGATGCCAACATGACAGTGATTTTTTAAATTGAATTTCAATTTTTTGACTCTGGGGCTGCATTGGGAATAATACTGTGGCTGTGCCAGGATAGATGAGAATGGGGTCAGTTTAGATGAAACCCTTCCATATCCTAACCCTGCTTTGGTGACTTTACCTGAGACAGGCTTTTATCATGGGTAAAGAGAAAATTTCCATGCAGAAATACCAAATACACATACTGTGTGAGAAATCATTTGGTTTATGTTAACTTCACAGAAAGGGAAATAAATGAAAATTGACGCTGGAACTCGCTTTGTTTTGCATCCAGATGCCAGGTACCTGTCAAAACATCTGTTTATCCTTTGCAATATGATTTATATCATCAGTGATTAAGCTAAATTTAAAGGTAGTAATTTGCACATCTATTAATAGAAAAAAGGTGACATTATATGTTCAGAGGACCTGCAATATGAATTTTATTACTCTCTTACATAATCTAACAGGAATTAGTTTCTCAAAGAGTTGTGTAACAGGACCATTTTCCCCTCCATTTTAAGATTTGAAAATTTTGTTATTCTTCCTGATTTCCAGAACATACAATAATTAGTAAGTGAGGGTGAAGTGTTCATTGGACAGAAAATGTTAAGCTCAGTAAACATTTCTAGAATATTTTTTTCTTAAAATTAAATCACAGGACCCATTCTTTCTCATTGAAATGATTACCATAAACCAAGATTGAAAGATCCCCTCACAAAAAGTTCTACAATCTTAATTCTCTGCGGTCCTTTCTTATCTTCCAGTTATGCCTGTTTCAGATTGAAAAAGCCAGCCATTTGTTAAAGAAAAGGTCCTGCATAAGACACTAAAAGACCAGGACTCTATTTTTGTTCTGGCACAAACAAACCATAGAGATTTGACTAAGTCACTTTCTGGATCAATTTTCTCATTTGCAAGAATGAGGGAAATGGCTACTTCAGAAGGCAAATACTCTTGGCTGGCAGGCAGCTTCCAGATGTGTTTCCCATGGCAAGCACAGCTTTCTTTTTTTTTTAATCTATATTTGAATTCCCTTGGATAGATATGCATCACTTCAGTTCACCATTCACTGCAGTTCTCAGCACTCTGTATTACCCTGTCTGTATGTATATGTATACCTGTGTATCCATTAGCTTTTGTCATGTAACAAAACCCCCAAATCTGATAGCTTAAAAGTACAAGTATTTGCTGAGCTCAGTAGTCTAGGGTCAGGCATTGAGTGGGCAGTTAGTTCTGTTGGTGTTGCCTGGGCTCACTTACTCATCTGTGGTCAACTGCTATTTAGCAAGGTGACTCGGTCTCTGACTGGCTGTCACCTAGGGCAGTAAATATTTCTGAGACAACTCATCATCCAGCAAACTAACTTGAGCTTTTTCCCATGGCAGCCTCTGAGTTTCAAGGCCACAAAAACGGAAGCTACAAGGCTTATTGTGGCCTAAACTTGGAACTCTCACAACATGACTTCTATTGTATTCTCATATCTAAAGCAAGTCACAGACCAACTTGGATCCAAAAAGTGGGCAAATAGGCTTCATCTCCCCAAGGAAGGGGCTGCAAAGTCATTTTGGTCATTTTTGCAATCAAGGCAACCTTCCCGTCAACATTTAAACTTGGAAAATATGGGCTGCATGGCCCTGAATTCATTCCCAGACTAAAAACAAAGCAAATAACAATCCAAGCAAACAAATTGCCTCTCTATCAAGAGCATACTCAATACTCAACAAGATACTCAAATAAAAATCACTTTAGAGCAGAATTGGAAAGTACCTCACCCGTTGAACCACAAGTCCCCAGCTGGTTGGGGATTTCTGCCCTTGGTGACCAGACATTTATGCCACAAGCTGCTGGCAGCTTCTGAACTTGGGTTATGTGCTCATCATAATAGGGAGTCGCAGTTCAATGGTGGTCAGCCTCAGGGATGGGAATTCTGACTGGAACAAGTAAAGCCTCCAACTGTGTCCCTGCGTGTCCCTATAGCAAAACAATCTGAATCACTTTAGGGGACTGGAACTCAATTTCCAGACACCCTACTTTGACTTCTTCCCAGAATACACTTAGTTTGAAATGATGATTTAGGGAAATTTCCTTTAGAGTGGAGAGATGATTTGACTATCTTTTAAGCACAGTGTGGAGTGAAGGAAAGGCAGGCCATTTCTGAAATGAAAACAAAGTAAATCCCACTTCATAAAGCACATACCTGACCTGTCTCAGGCTCATTTATAAGCTCTATGTGTGAAGGTAAAGTTATAAATGTATAAAGTTATATAAAGTTAAAAATATCATATAAAGATATTATGATACATATTCATTAATTGTCCATGTACTGAGCTCAAAATATTGTCCTGGATACTGCAATAACAGAAAATACATATAGTAAAACGTTCTTTTTCTTGAAAGGCCAGAAGTCAGTCTGTAATAGGAGCCTTTCAAACTCTGAGCCCTTATAAAAGAATTTCTCTTGACGTGACTCAGAACTTATAATAAGTTTTGTCCTGTTGTAGTATTTTAACTGAATCTAGTAAACAGAGAAGTGCCTTATTTCATCACTTATTTTGAATTTAAGAGGGAAGATCAACAGATAGATCTTAGCTTACTGTTTGCTTTTTTGGAAGGTGACAAAAATCATGGGGGAAAACACCTCATCCATAATATTTAATTAAGCATGCTATTAACTGGAAGATGGGGATTTGCATATATATGCTACTATATATAGTGTGTATGTGTATATATATATATATATATATATGTATATATATATAGTTACCTATAGCTTCTATAGGTAACTGATGAGAACATATTTTACAGGATAGGAAATTCTCCTCGATGCTCTGTGGTGACCTAGATTGGAAGTTCGATGCTGTAAAGAGCAGTACTGTATAGAATCCTGGGATGTGAGGACCATGAATCAGGGTAAATTGGAAGTGGTCACACAGGAGATGGCAAGAGTGAACATTGACATTTTAGGAATCAGTTAACTAAAATGGACTGGAATGGGCAAATTTAAGTCAGCCTACAACTGTGGGCAAGAACCCTCAGAAGAAATGGAGTAACCATCATAGTCAACAAAAGAGTCTAAAATGCAGTACTTGGGTGCAATAAAATGATTTCTGTTCATTTCCAAGGCAAAACAGTCAATATCACAATAATCCAAGTCTATGCCCCAATTAGTAATGCTGAAGAAGCTGAAGTTGAAAGGTTCTATGAAGACCTACAAGACGTTCTAGGACTAACAATAAAAAAAAAGATGTCCTTTTCATCATAAGGGACTGGAATGCAAAAGTAGGAAATCAAGAGATACTTGGAGTAAAAGAAAAATTTGGTCTTGGAGTACAAAATGAAGCAGGGCAAAGGCTAACAGAGTTTAATCAAGAGAATGCACTGCTCACAGCAAAGACCTTCTTCCAACAACACAAGAGAAGGCTCTACACATGGACATCACTGGATGGTCAATACTAAAATCAGATTGATTATATTATTTGCATTCAAAGATGGAGAAGCTCTATCCAGTCAGCACAAAAACAGCACTGGGAGCTGACTGTGGCTCAGATCATGAACTCATTTCAAAATTCATCCTTAAATTGAAGAAAGTAGGCAAAATCACTAGGCCATTCAGGTATGTATGACCTAAATCAAATCCCTTATGATTATATAGTGAAAGTGACAAATAGATTCAAGGGATAAGATCTGACAGTTAAAGTGGCTGAAGAACTATGGATGGAGGTTCGTGATATTGTGCAGAAGGCCATGATCAAAACTATCCCCTAGAAAAAGAAATGCAAAAAAGCAAAATGGTTGTCTGAGGAGGCCTTACAAATAACTATGAAAAGAAGAGAAGCAAAAGGCAATGGAGAAAAAGAAAGATATACCTATCTGAGTGCAGAATTCTAAAGAATACCAAGGAGAGTTAAGAAAGTCTTCCCAAGTGATCAATATGAAGAAATAGAGGAAAACTACAGAATGGGAAAGACTAGAGATCTCCTCAAGAAAATGAGAGATACCAAAGGAACATTTCATGCAAAGATGAACACTATAAAGGACAGAAACGGTATGACCTAGCAGAAGCAGAAGGTATTGAGAAAAGGTGGCCAGAATATACAGACAAGTATACAAAATAGGTCTTCATGACCCAGATAATCATGATGATGTGATTACTCACCCCGAGCGAGACATCCTGGAATGTGAAGTCAAGTGGGCCTTAGGAAGCATCACTAGGAACAAAGCTAGTGGAGGTGATGGAATTCCAGTTGAGCTATTTCAAATCCTAAAAGATGATGCTGTGAAAGTGCTGCACTCAATATGCCAGCAAATTTGGAAAGCTCAGCAGTGGCCACAGGACTGGAAAAGGACAGTTTTCATTCCAATCCCAAAGAAAGGCAATGCCAAAGAATATTAAAATTACTGCACTATTTCACTCATCTCCTGTGCTACCAAAGTAATGCTCAGAATTCTCCAAGTGTGGCTTCAACAGTACGTGAATGAAGAACTTTCAGATTTTCAAGCTAGACTTGAAAATGCAGGAGAATCAGAGAACAAATTGCCAACATCAATTGGATCATAGAAAAAGCAGGTGAATTCCAGAAAAACATCTACTTCTTCCTCATTGACTATGCTAAAGCCTTTGACTGTGTGGATCACAACAGACTAGAAAATTCTTAAAGAGATGGGAACATGACCTTCCTTCTGAGAAACCTGTATGCAGGTCAAGAAGCAACAGTTTGAATTGGTCATGAAACAATGGACTGGTTCCAAAAAGGAAAGGAGTACTTTGAGATTGTATATTGTCACCCTGCTTATTTAATGTATATGGAGAGTACATCATGAGAAATGCTGGGCTGGAGGAAGCACAAGCTGGAACCAAGATTGCTGGGAGAAATATCAATAACCTCAGATATGCAGATGACACCACCCTTATGGTAGAAAGTGAAGAGGAACATAGAAGCCTCTTGATTAAAGTGAAAAAGGAGAGTGAAAATGTTGGCTTAAAACTCAACATTCAAAGAATGAAGATCATGGCATCTGGTCCCATCACTTCATGGCAAATAGATGGGAAACAATGGAAACAGTGACAGACTTTATTTTCTTGGTCTTCAAAATCACTGTAGATGGTGACTTCAGTCATGAAATTCAAAGATGCTTGCTCCTTGGAAGAAAAGCTATGACAAACCTAAATAACATATTAAAAAGCAGAGACATTTCTTTGCCAACAAAGGTCCCTATAGTCAAAGCTATGGTTTTCCAGTAGTCAGTATAGATGTGAGAGTTGGATCATAAAAAAAGGCTGAGCACTGAAGAATTGATGCTTTTCAACTATGGTGCTCGAGAAGACTCTTGAGAGTCCCTTGGACTGCAAAGAGATCCAACCAGTCCATCCCAAAGGAAATCAGTCCTGAATATTCATTGGAAGGACTGATGCTAATGCTGAAACTCCAATACTTTGGCCATCTGAAAAGAAAAGCCAACTCATTAGAAAAAACCCCTGATGCTGGAAAGATTGAAGGAAGGAGGGGAACTGGATGACAGAGCAGCACGTGTTTGTATGACATCACTGATCAGTACACATGAGTTTTAGCCAGTTCCAGGAGAAAGTGAAAGACAGAGAAGGCTGGCATGCTGCATTCCATAGGGATCACAAAGAGCTGGACATGACTGAACGACTGGACAGCAAAAGCAACAGAAACCTCCATTCAAAATTTTAATTTTTTATTATAATTAGCTCTTTGCAGTAATAAACTCAAGTACGTATTTTCACAGCACCTGGTCCATATATAACACATAGGAATGACTCATTGATTGTTTGATGAAAGTATGAAAGAATAAATGTTTCTCTCATCTTTAGTTGTACTGAAGAATTGTTTACACTGAATGCTTCTCAGTGTCCCATCTACTTTCTTCAGTTAACAGTAGTCAGCATGGTTTTGTTTCAATGCATAATTTAATTTTTTCAATTTTTATTTGTATCAGGGCAACATATGGATATAGATAAAAATACTTTGAAAATGGCTAATGAAGTAAAATACCTGTTCCCCACTCCTTATTTTCCCATTTCAACTCTTTTGACTTTTCCTTCTACTTTTAAGGTATGTATTTCTAAATAATACGCTTCCCTTGAAATGTATTTATTGCTTGTAGATATTATCTATTGATTTGCTGTTATACTTGTAGGTTAATGGCTAGCTAAGTCCAGTAGAGAAGACGGTAATTGGAGGCCAAGCAACAGAGTTTTGTCTACACAGAGCCAGTTGATTCTCAAAGAGATTGAGCCTGTGACTTGCCTTGTGTTGGCCCCTGACTCTCTAGCACTCAAAAAACTGCTTTCTTAGCTTAATTGATATGACCACTGGCTTAAATATTAGGGCTGTCTGTAGAGTCCACTGTACTGCTTGCTTCTCTACCAAGCTTTCAGTTGATGCCTGGGTTTAAACATTAGTTTAAGATTAATTTTTTATATTAACACTTATTCAATGCAATAATATTGCATTAAAATTTTGCATACTGGCAAACACTGTATGTAATCATCATCTGTGTATCTCTGTGCATTCACTCTTATGACTTTTGGAAAATGACAGTGCCATTTCCCTTTTTCAAACACATATGAATACAAATTATGCAGAAACATCTGTAAAGCACAGTTTTTCCTTTTGAAACTTCTCAAGAAAACATTGCAGCCATATCAATATAAAGAAAAGTTAAACATGAATTTCAGAACAATTCTGTACATTTCTAAGAGAAGACTTGTGAAGGTTAGTTTCAATTTTTTTTTCCTCCAAATACAACTTCATGACCCAAGGGAGATGGTGTCAAACATAAGCTGTGTTTGTCCTGGACATGTTCATTTAGTCATAAGAGGTCAATCAAAGGCTAAGAAATGTCTTAAAGCTTTTCTTCTTATATCTTGGCTGAGAATGTACAACAAAGATAGAGATAAGGTAAAGAAAGCAAAAGCAAGTGTGGTCTAATCCTAGATGGTCTGTGTTCAGGAAGAATGTTTTAATTGTTAAAATGTAGAGCCAGGTAATGTTTCCTATCACCATGTGGTCAGATTATTAACAGTGGTGCTGTCATCAGCACATCATTGTTGTGTCTGAGCCGTGTGTGTGCAAGCCTCCTAATGACTCAGACTGATATCATCAGTGTAGGCCAGGGGGGATACTGGCAAAGACAAAGACTGAATCCAGTAGAGGAAGAGCCAAAGAAAGTTGGCTTTTGAGTCAACATTAATGTCTACAGTCTCTTAACTGGGGAAAGCCCAGAGTGTCTCCATGGCCAAAGCCAAGCAAATAGAATTTTTATGAAGGTAAAATCTTTATTAAATAAATCAGCTTCTATGCAAATTTTAAATGAAGGGAAACAAGCTTAATGAAATAAAATAGTACTGCATTGCCAGCATGTTTACAGAAGTCAATCTTTGGGTGAAGTGACTTCTAGGTTTCTTTACAAGCTATGGTATCAGAGTGTGATGTTTTTCATCCAGTATGTTTTTATCTGTTACTTTCTTTGTGGGTTTTTGAACAGATAAGGACAGACAGTACTCAGAATGAGGACAGAAACTGTCTGCTTTCCAGTAACAAAGCTTTGTTTTAAATGTCTACTTTGCTGCAAATCTTATATTGTTTTGTTTCATTTGTATGTATATATGTGTATGTGCATGTAAATGTATAATAAAGAAATTTAGGATGCTTATCAGTAGATGATATTAACTAACAAATCTAGAGAGAATTTCAGATTCCTCAAAGCTTGAACATGCCTTTCCAAAGAATAAATTATAAGCAATGGAGTTGCTTCTTTGGTGTCTGAAACAGCCATGGAAAGTGCATTTTTTCCAGAACTGGAGCATTTAAGCAACTTCAAATCATTTTTTTTCATTAAAAAAATCACATTTTATAAACAAAACATTTGTTACATGTATGTAAGTTGATTACATACATAAAAAAGCTCATGACTAGCTATTTTATCATTATTATTTTTATTTGTTTTTCTTTTTATAATACATATTTAAATAAGATGTTGTTCAGTCACTAAGTTGTGACTGACCCTTTGTGACTTCATGGAATGTAGCATGCCAGGCTCCTCTGTCCTTAACTCTCTTCTGAAATTTGCTCAAATTCATGTCTGTTGAGTCAGTGATGCTGTCAAACTGTCTCATCCTCTGCTTCCCCCTTCTCCCTTTGCCTTCAATCTTTCCCAGTATCAGTCGTTTCTGATGAGTCTGCTCTTCGCACCAGGAGATCAAAATATTGGAGCTTCAATATCAGTCCTTCCAATGAATATTTAGGGCTGATTTCCTTTAGGATTGACTGGGTTGATCTCCTTGCAAGGCTGTGATACATGAAAGGGTTATGTAAGATGACAATCCTGCATTTAGCCAGAAAAAATTAATATAGTTAATCTTGTATATTACTTTTCACATGCTTAAATGGAAAAAAAGTGAAAATTCTCTTTCAAAATAAGAGACAACTCATCTTTCTTGCACCTGGAGTCTGATATGAATCAAAGAAAAATGTTAATTTGGCTTATATGTAAGCAATTCCTCTGTATTAAATGACTTATCTCTATATCTATTCAGTACTATCCATATATCAAAAAATATAGTTAATTTACCCTAATTTTTTATCTATGTGTAGTTTTAAAAATTTATTCTAATACCCAGCAAGATTTAACATTGAGTGCTGAATTATAAATCAACAGACCAGAAGTTACTGTGGAAACAGTATGGAAGTTTCCCAAAAAAACTATAAATAGAGTTACCATATGATTCAGCAATCCTACTCCTGGGCAAATATTCAGAAAACATAGAAATCCTAATTAAAAAGATGCAGTCACCCCAAAATTCATAGCAGCACTCTTTATAATAGCCAAGACAAGGAAGCAACTTAAGTGTCTATCAAAAGATAAATGGATAACTATATCTATATCTGTATCTATATATATACACACACATACATATATAAAATGGAATATTACTCATTCACAAAAAGAATCAGTTCAGCTCAGTTCAGTCGCTCAGTCATGTCTGACTCTTTGTGACCCCATGAACTGCAACACGTCAGGCTGCCCTGTCCATCACCAACATTCGGAATTTACTCAGACTCACGTCCATCAAGTTGGTGATGCCATCCAACCATCTCATCCTCTGTCGTCCCCTTCTCCTCCTGCCTTCAGTCTTTCTCAGCATCAGGGTCCTTCCAGTTGTGTCAATTCTTTGCATCAGGTGGCCCATATTGTAGTTTCAGCTTCAGCATCAATCCTTCAAATGAATATTCAGGACTAGTTTCCTTTGGAATGGACTGGTTGGATCTCCCTGCAGTCCAAGGGACTCTCAAGAGTCTTATCCAACCCCATAATTCAAAAGCATCAGTTCTTTGGCACTCAGCTTTCTTTATAGTTCAACTCTCACATCCATACATGACTACTGGAAACACTATAGCCTTGACTAAATGGACCTTTGTTGGCAAAGTAATGTCTCTGCTTTTTTTATAGGCTGTCTAGGTTGGTCATAGCTTTTTTTCCAAGGAGCAAGTGTCTTTTAATTTCATGGCTGCAGCCACCACCTTTAGTCATTTTGAAGCCTAAAAGAAAATAAAATCTCTCACTGTTTCCATTGTTTCCCCATCTATTTGCCATGAAGTGATGGAATCAGATGCCATGATCTTAGTTTTCTGAATATTGAGTTTTAAGCCAACTTTTTCACTCTCCTCTTTCACTTTCATCAAGAGGCTTTTTAGTTCTTCTTCAGTTTCTGTCATAGGGTGGTATCATCTGCATATCTGAGGTTACTGATATTTCTTCTGGCAATCTTGATTCCAGCTTGTGTTTCATCCAGCCCAACATTTCTCATGATGTACTCTACATATAAGTTAAATCAACAGGGTGACAATATACAGTCTTGAAATATTCCTTTCCTAATTTGGAACCAGTCTGTTGCTCCATGTCCAGTTCTAACTGTTGCTTCTTGGCCTGCATACAGATTTCTCAGGACGCAGATCGGGTAGTCTTATATTCCCATCTTTTTTAGAATTTTCCACAGTTTGTTATGATCCACACACTCAAAGGCTTTTGAAAAGTCAATAAAGCAGAAGTAGATGTTTTTCTGGAACTCTTTTTCTTTTGCAATGATGAAACAGGTGTTGGCAATTTGATCTCTGGTTTCTCTGCCTTTTCTAAATCCAGCTTGAACATCTGGAAGTTCATGGTTCACATAATGCTGAAGCCTGGTTTGGAGAATTTTGAGCATTACTTTGCTAGTGTGTGAGATGAGTGCAATTCTGCAGTAGTTTGAGCATTCTTTGGCATTGCCTTTCTTTGGGATTGGAATGAAAACTGACCTTTTCCAGTCCTGTGGCCACTGCTGAGTTTTCCAAATTTGCTGGCATATTGAGTGCAGCACTTTCACAGAATCTTCTTTTAGGATTTGAAATAACTCAACTGGAATTCCATCACCTCCACTAGCTTTGTTCCTAGTGATGCTTCCTAAGGTCCACTTGACTTCACATTCCAGGATGTCTGGGCCAAGGTGAGTGATCACACCATCATGATTATCTTGGCCGTGAAGATCTTTTTTGTATGACTCTTCTGTGTATTCTTGCCCCCTCTTCTTAATATCTTCTGTTTCTGTTAGGTCCATAAAATTTCTGTCCTTTATGGTGCCCATCTTTGCATGAAAATTTCCTTTGGTATGTCTAATTTTCTTTCAGAGATCTCTAGACTTTCCCATTCTATTGATTTCCTCTATTTCTTTGCATTGACCACTGAGGAAGTCTTTCTTATCTCTCCTTGCTATTCCTTGGGCCTCTCCATTCAAATGGGTATATCTTTTCTTTTCTCCTTTGCCTTTTGCTTCTCTTCTTTTCATAGCTGTTTGTAAGGCCTCCTCAGACAGCCATTTTGCCTTTTTGCATTTCTTTTTCTTGGGGATGATCTTGATCACTGCTTCCTGTGCAATGTCACGAACCTCCGTCCATAGTTCTTCAGGCACTCTCTCAGATCTAATCCCTTGAATCTATTTGTCAATTTCATTGTATAATCCTAAGGGATTTGATTTAGGTCATACCTGAATGGCCTAGTCGCTTTCCCTACTTTCTTCAATGTAAGTTTGAATTTGGCAATAAAGAGTTCATGATCTGAGCCACCGTCAGCTCCCAGTCTTATTTTTGCTGACTCTATAGAGATTCACCATCTTTGATTGCAAAGAAATATAATCAATCTGATTTAAGTATTGACCATCTGGTGATGTCCATTTGTAGAGCCTTCTCTTGTGTTTTTGGAAGAGGGTGTTTGCTATGACCAATGAGTTCTCTTGGCAAAACTCTATTAGCTTTTTCTCTGCTTCATTCTGTACTCCAAGGCCAAATTAGCCTGTTACTACAGGTATTTCTTGACTTCCTGCTTTTCCATTCCAGTCCCCTATAATGAAAATGACGTCTTTGGGGGGTATTAGTTCTAGAAGGTTCTTGTAGATTATCATAAAGCAGCTCAACTTCAGCTTCTTCAGTATTACTGGTCAGGACATAGACTTGGATTATTGTGATATTGAATGGTTTTCCTTGGAAATGAACAAAGATCATTCTGTCATTTTTGAGATTGTATCCAATTACTGCATTTCAGACTCTTCTGTTGACTATGATGGATACTCCATTTTCCCTAAGGGATTCTTGCCCATAGTGGTAGATATAATGATTATCTGAGTTAAATTCACCCTTTCCAATTTATTTTAGTTTTCTGATTCCTAAAATGTCCACGTTCACTCTTGCCATCCCCTGTTTGAGCACTTCCAATTTGCCTTGATTCATGGACCTAACATTCCAGGTTCCTATGCAATATTGTTCTTTTTAACATCAGACAAAAAGAATGAAATCATGCAATTTGTAACAACATAAATGGAACTAGAGATTGTCATACTAAGTGAAATGTCAGACAAAGACAAATGATATCACTTACCTGTGAAATTTAAAAAGAAATGATACAAATGAAGTTATGTACTAAACTGAAATATATTCACAGAGATAGAAAACAATTTTATGGTTAGCAAAGGGAAAGGGTGGGGAAGAATAAATTAGGAGTTTAGGATTAATTGATAGTACTACAAGATATAAAATAGATAAACAACAAGGACCTATTGTATGGCACAAGAAACTATATTGGAAAAAACCAGAAATTGAATATATATATATACATATATATATATGTATATATATATATATTTATACACACTTGTATAAGTGAGTCACTTTGTCTGCACCTGAAACTAACACAACACTGTAAAACAACTACACTTCAATTAAAAAGAAATCAGATGAATGAATAAGAAAGTTGTGGTATATATATACAGTGAAATATTACTCAGCTATAAAAAAGAACATATTTGTGTCAATTCTAATGAGGTGAATGAAACTGTAGCCTATTATACAGAGTGAAGTAAGTCAGAAATAAAAACACCAATACTGTATATTAATGCATATATATGGAATTTAGAAAGATCTAAAGAATTTAGATGATCTTATATGCAAGGCAGCAAAAGAGACACAGACGTAAAGAACAAATGTTTGGACTCTGGGAGAAGGCGAGGCTGGAATGATTTGAGAGGAAAACATTGAAACATGTATAGTACCATATGTGAAATAGATCACCAGTGCAAGTTCAATGCATGAAGCAGGGCACTCAAGCCAGTGCTCTGAGACAACCAAGAGGGATGGGGTGGGGAGGAAGGTAGAAGGGGGCTTCAGGATGGGGGGAACACATGTGCACCCATGGCTGATTCATGTCAGTGTATGGCAAAAATCCATCACAATATTATAAAGTAATTATCCCCCAATTTAAATAAATTAATTTAAAAAATAAAATCACATCAAGCCAGAAAGTGTAAGACATTTTAAAAAGTCACAGTAAAGTACTGGTTATTTAAACATTTATCAGGGGACCAGTACTGGGGCTGTAACTTGGCCAGAGATTTGCATTGTGCGTTTAGGTCTAATCAAGTGATCACTTTAGGTGTCAGTACCAGCACATGGAGGAATCTATCGGGGACTGAATATAACAGTGCCCAAGCCTCCCCTTGGCTTCTGAATTAAGTAAAAGCCTTTGGTCAGAGTTGGGGTGCACTTTATCTCCGCCATGGTTAGTTTGCCCTGGTGTCCCCTCAGAACAGTACTATGTAAGGAAAGACACTAAACCACATTCCCCTTCCCCAGAGTCATACTGTTCTCAAGCTCACTTGTAGCTGGGAATGAAGAGCTCACCCCACAGGGGTGTTTGTTTTCTATTTTGCAAACAGACCTGGCGAGGCCATTCTAATCGGGATTGTGCACCTTTCTTTGAACTTGATAGCCCAGTAAACAAAACAATACCTCCAAACTATTCCAAACAACAGCATGAGCTGCCACCCTTGATAAATTAGTATGTGACTCTCTCTTTCCTCTTTGCTTTTATTGGAAGTGGCATATAGTATTTCTGCATCAAATTAAATCTGGCCCACATGGAGCTCTTTTATACAGAAAATTCGAGAACATGGGTTGTTGGCAGATGTAAGGTAAATATAGAACCTCTGATGGTGTTTGGGTGCTATGAAGCTTATTCCCTGCCACAGACTAGCAGTGACTACGTAGTTCACAAGTGGTGAGGCTGTAATAAAGTTGTGCAATTCCTCCAAAAGTTGTGGTTTTTAAATTTATACTAATCACCCTCCTGCCAATTTTATTCATGTCTACATATCTATCTAACTGTGCTAACTTGTATGGACTATTTTACTCCTTTCCATTCCTTTTCTTGGTTACCATGGAAAGGATTGGCTCATTACTTTGGGTGGAGGAAGAAACAATGGCAGCCATTCTTGAGTCTGAAATGTATTCTGAGGTCTGGAAAAAGTGGGAATTGGAAGAATTCTGAATTCAATTGAGTATTCAGTAGTTTAAATGAAACTATACTAATAGAATCTCCTGAACTGGCAGAACATGAACTGAAGACAAATTAGTTCTTTATGGGACAACAGACTTAGTACCTTTGGCAGTGTGATTAGCTGTATTTTGTTCAAAACTTGGTAAACAATGCTATGATAGTAAAAGTTGAAGCATCAGTTGATTTTGGATATACAGCTTTTGAGTATATATCAGCTGACTTCAAGACTTCTTAGTTTACATTCTCAACTTAGACTGGTGTATGATATTCAATCAACAGGAAATTAATGAGGGCCTATTGTGTGCCAGGTACTTTGCAGATGTTAGATACATAAATATAGCTCAAAATTGACTGGAATTCTGGGAGTCATAGAGTTTAGATATTACTTACTTTCTCTTGGTTTCTAGATAACAATTAACCTCTGAGGTTATCTATAAAAGCCATTCTGATGACTTCATTATTGTATTCAGAGAGAGAATTCTTGGCATACTTAGGCCCATTCCATATCTTGAAAATCAAGTGTGGTCCCCTGAAGTGTTCTAGAAACCCACTACTGATATTTGCTAATGAATCTAGCATTCAATTCTTTTCATGAAGAGCCGTGGTCGCAAAGTCTTTTCACCTATGATTAAAGAAGAGGCAATTAAAAAACATTTTTAAGCTGTTATTTTTGGATTTATTTTGGGCTGCACTGGGTCTTTGTTGCTGCACAGGCTTTTCTCTAGTTGCGGCATGAGGGGCCTACTCTCCAGTTCTGGTGCATGAGCTTTTCGCTGCAGTGGCTTCTTCTGTTGCAGAGCACGGGCTGGGTTCTAGGGCTTCAGTAGCTGTGCCACGTGGGCTCAGTAGTTGCAACTTGCGTGCTTTAGTGCACAGGATCAATAGTTGTGGTGCGTGGGCTTAGTTGCTCTGCAGCATGTGACCTTTTCTTGGATCAGGGATCGAACCCATGTCTTCTGCATTGGCAGGCATATTCTTTACCACTGAGCCACCAGGGAAGCCCCAAGAAGGGGCAGTTTTGAGGAAAACAGCAAGAAGTTAGATTTAGGTGGAATGGGAGTCAGAGTTTGCTGGCCATAGAAGGTTTTTGAATCCTGTTGGTAGGTGATCAGGAGACCAGGAACTCCAGGCTTTATGGAGAGCTAGGTCAAAATTCTTATAAACATAAATAATTCGTTTATAAACATATTTTCTATTTTTTCATTCATTCATTTTAACGTTGTGTACTTCTGCTTATATATTCACTTCCTGTCAATTTTAAAATTTGCAAGCATGAAATTATTTGTATCTTTATTATTTATTAATATCTTAGGATCTCTAGTGAAGTTTCCTTTACATTACTGACTTTATTTGTTATTAATTTGATTATTTGCCTTTTCTCTCCTTCCTTTCCTCTGTCCCTTTCTGGTTCTTTTTTGCCCTTTCTCTATTTCCCCCCATCAGTGTCTCCAGGGGGATACTTTAAAGAGTCACCACTTAGATTTGTATTTCCACTGTTTAATTCATTTTTTATGCTTATTATTTCTTTTTTTCTATTTTTTTATGTATACTATGCTGTTCTTTTTCTAAATTCTTGATATGCATACTTCAAGATTATTGACTTCTCATCATTCTTCTTTTCTAATATGTACACTTAAGGCTATAAATTTCCCTTTAAACACAATTTTAGTTATAGCTTATAAGTTTTGGTATATAGTATTTTCATTTTAATTCTGTTCAAAATATTTTCTAATTTTCTTTGTTTCTTTTGACTCATCTGTTACTTAGAGATGTAATGCTTAATTTAAAAATAGAGATTCCCCAGTTAACTTTTTCTTATGATCTCTAGCTAAATTTCACTGTGATTAGAGTATATCCTTCATATTATTTCAGTTCTTTGAAATTTGGTGAGATTTTCTATATATTCCAACATATATCATTTTGGAAATGTCTGCAAACATTTGAGAAAGCTTTGATTTCTGTAGTTTGGGAATGCTGTGTGCTAACAGAATGAGGTCAGTCGTACTGGTTATATTGTGTATGTCTGCTCTCTATTTTCTAATTGTTTGGTCTGCTTGTCAACTAAGAGTTTTATATTATAAACTTCTGCCACTTACATCAAATATTATTTGTACATCTATTGAATTGTTATATTTCTTACTCATTTATTTCATTAATGTGGTAAATTATATATATATATATATTATTTTAAATGTTAAGTGAACTTTACGTTTTAGTATTGATGAATTGTCTTTTTTTAATGGGTCTCTGAATTTGTTTACTAATATTTTGTTCCTAAGTTTGTGCCTTGATGTCTTTTGTCACTTTAGAAAACTCCTAGTTATGATCTTTGAAATATTGTTCTGTCAACTTTTTTGGTGGTGGTGGGTGTGTGTGTGGGGGGGGAATTCCAAATACTTTTATGTTAGAACCTTTTAATAACTCTGATATGGTTTTCACTTTTTTCCTTGTACTTTTCATTAATTTTTCCTTTCAAGTGTCAGTGTGTATATTTCTTCCTGATACACATTCAATTTCATTAATTCTCTCTTCAGCTCTTAATGTTGCCACAATCATTCATTATTTTCTTAATATCTGTTATTGTATTTTTAAGTTCTATAGTTTTCATTCTAAAGACAAATTTTTATTCTATTCCAAAAATTTTCTTCCTGTCCTTTAAAGATTTTTCTTCAGTATTTCACTAATAATTAATTTCATGTCTGACATTTTCAGATTCAGAATATCCTGTGGGTCTGTTTCTATTTTCCTTTAATTTTGGGGTCTCTTTTCAGTCATCTTACCTTTAATATGGAGAAGGAAATGGCAACCCACTCCAATACTCTTGTCTGGAGAATTCCATGGACAGAGGAACCTGGCAGGCTATAGTCCATGAGATCGCATTTTGTTTAGGTTTTATAGATAGATAGATGATACAAGATACTGTATTCAATTATTTTTAGAGGTGTTTTAGAGCCCTGGCTGATTTTTATATTTCTCCATAGAGGATTTCTCTTTGTTTCTGGTAGAGAGCTAAATTGTTCAGTTGCTCAGTTGTGCCCAACTCTTTGTAGCCCATGGACTGCAGCACACCAGGCTTCCTTATCATTCGCTATCTCCTGGAGTTTGCTCAAACTCATGTCCATTTAGCTTATGATGTCATCCAACCATCTCATCCTCCATCATCCCCTTCTCCTCTTTTGTGGAGATGAGGAAAAAGAGAGCTAAGTTAGTCACTAACAATCCTATGTCACTTTAGTCCAATTTGGATTTGAGATGGTTTGAACCTAGGTTCAGTCTCTATGAGGTGTGGGCAAATTCCAGTTCAACTTTCTTCCTTAAGTGTGGTCTTCAAGTTACCAGCCCAAAGATAAAATTTTTACCAAGTATCTTCTTTTTTGATATACAGTGTAGTCCCGTTTTTGTCTCTCCTAACAACATAAATCTAGCAAAATCTCTGATCAGCTCTTTGGCTTCTCTTCATCCATTTTCAAAATGAGCAAAAACCTTGAGGAGAAAAGTGGAAACCAAATGCTGGATTATGTCTCTGGACTTCCCTTTGTTTTATGGATTATGTACCATTCAAATCTTCTCTGCCTCAATAACTCTCCAGTGCCTTTAAATAGATTTGACACTAGTTCTTTCTGTTGTTTTCAAGGAGGTAGAGATGGATCAAAACTACTTATTCAGTTTTTGCTTGGAGCTAAATTTAAAACTGAAATCTTAATTCAGTGCACCTAGTCTTTCACTCAGAGTCTTCTCCATTTTAGGAAATATGCTTAATTCCGCAAGCATAAAATGTAGGAATCATCCTTTATCTGTCACTTTCTCATAAATCTCACATCCAGTTCACAAGTGTATACTGTCAATCTCCTTCTAGAATGTTCTCTGACTCCACTGTTACTATTACTTCTAGCTAACATTTCTCTCTCTTGTCTACTTTATTGAAATAATCCTTATACCAGTGTTCTTCCTATTATTCTTTCTTTACAAAGAAGAACAAGCTATCTTCCAGTAAATGACCTCCTCCTCTTTAATGTAAATGACCTCAGAGCAGACTGAATTTAGAACAAAATACACTTTTTAGGGTAGCTGCCAAGATCTTCCATGACTTTGCCTCTGCTACTGTCCAATCTCTTCTCAACTCCATTTCTTAATTTAAGCTACATGTCAACTACAATGGCCTTTTACATTTTCTTAAATGGAATTCTTCAACACATAATTTCTTTCTTTACAAAACACAGAGTTGTTCCTTTCCCTTTCCCTACCCACAGGCTGCCACAGGATCTCTGCACAAGCTATTTCCTCTCTGCTTTCTGTGAACTAAGTTCTTTTTCATCCTTTGAGTGGGTACTTACACATCACATTAGAGAGGTTGCCCAAATTTTATCATTCCATAAAAATTAGAGGTAAGGTAAATAAAAGTGAGGAAATAAGTAGGCAGGAAAGGACTTGGAGGAATGTAAATTGGAACATAAGATGAACATAAGCATATGGCTGATGTCAACCTTTGGGAGTAGCCAATAAGAGCAAGAATAGAAAACACACTTGGAGACATAGAGTATATCATGTTATGAAGAAACTTGGAAGGCAGGCAGAAGAATTTAAATTTGATGTATAGGATAAGCATAAGAGGAAAAAGGGAAAGAGTGACAGGATGAAAGCGTGAGTTAAAGATTAGGCTGGTGTGTAGGTGGCCTAGAGGTTAGGAGAAATCAGTAAGGTCAGCTTAGAGGCTGCTCTTGTAATCCAGGTGTGAGATGATGAGGGGCTGGATGAGGGTGATAGCAATCGAGATGGAAAGGGTATGGATTTCAAAGACAGTTTGGCGAGACTTGTTGATGGATAGGATATAAGGAGTAAAGAAGACAAGGTTGTCAAAGATGTCCCCAAGATTTAGTGCCTGGAAGACGGGGAAGTGGGGAAGTGAGAGAGGCAGTAAATTCATTATATTTAAATGTCAATTTAAAGATAAAAATAAATTAGTTAGAGAAGAAGTGAACAATGAAGTTGTTTTGTGTTCAAAGCAGAGGATAAACCTAAAGGTGTGGTCATAGACCCCAGTGTCTAAAAATGAATCTCAAGGGCCACTCTGCCACTCAAAGACTCAGCAGCCAGACAGACTGAAACCACAGTGTCTCGCCTTAGAAAGTGGGCTGTCAGGCTGAGCAAAAACACAGTGTTCATCTGTTTTTTAACTTCCTTTTTCTGAGAGAAGATAGTGAAGACTTTACTAACCATGACAAAGATAAGGGGAGGTCATATTTGGAATCCTCTTGTCATGATTTTGTAACATATTTGGCTTATAAAGCCCTATGTGTGTTTTTGCCCCAAGTCTTTTTCTTATTTTTTAAACCCATATGTATTTTGGAGTCAATTTAATCCATATGTTTCTGATTAATTTATGCTTAGCTCATCAAAATGTTGTTTTAAGAAGAAAGCTTATAAAAAAAACAGAGTCATGCTTCACCAGCCACTGATGAAATCAACTCCAGAAGACTGTAGCTTAGTCAGAAAATCAGACAGGCTAGGAGTAGAGTGGGTTGTAAAATTTGGAAGCTCATTGCTGTAACCCCAGTGAAATGGAGTATGTTCAACACTTGGGGAGGAAAATAAACCTTAGGGTTTTTTTTTTTTATTTCTGGATATATTGATTTGGTCTCTGGATTAACTATGATTTCTTTACTTAGTTGTTCAATCAGCTTCCAGTTGCTAGTCATATAGCTAAGTGGGGAAGAAACTGGGAGATGTTATAAAGTGATGAGTTTATTTTCATGGAGGATATATGGTATTGAGTTTTTGTCAGTTGAAAGACATCTCTGCAGTACACGGCATAGAGGTTTAATAGAAAAATCTATAAATCGTATCTACTTGGGTAATCACAGAATTATGAGTGTGATTCTATCAATGCATTCAAGATTTAGAAACAAATAGTTTTAAAATTTTACCTTTTTTAATCTCAGAAAAATCCTTAAAAAAACCTTCCAGAGTTAAAATTTACATCATTTTCCTAAAATGACAATATTTGCATGGAAATCATAAGTAGACATCAACAAAATATGATCTTTTTTATTTGAACATTTGTGTACCATCACTAATAATTTAAAATTAACTCTATTCTCATTTCCTTCTCTGTCTTCTTTGCAAATATAGCTTCATCTACTTCCTCCCTTAATGTTGGCTTTAGGCTTATCTTTCTACCTATTTTACTCCTCACACTTTTGGGTGATCTCATTCACTCCAATCTCAGTCACTCTTGAATCAAGATTGCTGGGAGAAATAGCAATAACCTCAGATATGGAGATGACACCACCCTTATGGGCAGAAAGTAAAGAACTAAAGAGCCTCTTGATGAAAGTGAAAGAGGAGAATGAAAAAGTTGGCTTAAAGCTCAACATTCAGAATACTAAGATCGTGGCATCCAGTCCCATCACTTCATGGCAAATAGATGGAGAAACAGTGGAAACAGTGACAGATTTTATTTTGGGGGGCTCCAAATGACTGAAGATGGTGACTGCAGCCATGAAATGAAAAGATGCTTACTCCTTGAAAGAAAATCTGTGATAAATCTAGACAGCATATTAAAAAGCAGAGACATCACTTTGCCAACAAAAATCTGTGTAGTCAAGGTTATGGTTTTTCCAGCAGTCATGTATGGATGTGAGAGTTGGACTATAAAGAAAGCTGACCACCAAAGAATTGATGCTTTTGAACTGTAGTGTTGGAGAAGACTCTTGAGAGTCGCTTGGACTGCAAGGAGATCCAACCAGTCCATCCTAAAGGAGATCAGTCCTGAATATTCATTGGAAGGACTGATGTTGAAGCTGAAACTCCAATACTTTGGCCACCTGATGCGAAGAACTGACTCATTTGAAAAGACTCTGATGCTAAGAAAGATTGAAGGCGGGAGGAGAAGGGGACAACAGAGGATGAGATGGTTAGATGGCATCACTGACACAGTGGATATGAGTTTGAGTAAACCCTGGGATTTTTTGGTGCACAGGGAGGCCTGGTGTGCTGCAGCCCATTGGGTCACAGAGTCGGACACAACTGAGTGACTGAACTGAACTGAGTCACTCCAAGGTTTGATGGTCATACATGAATTAAGGCCATTCAAACTCATATTCAGACTTCAGATCATTTCTCATGTTCAAGATTGATTTACCCAAATGTTTCTATTTAAATGTCCAATTGTGTAAAAGGATGGGATACACTCAAAACAGAACTTAACTTTATTTCTCAACCTCCTCGTTCGTCTCCTCTTTGTCCTGGAATCTGTTCTGGTGTTTGGAACCAGCATCCACCTATGACCTGCACTGAGAACACAGGTGTCAGCCAGGTTCCTTTCCTCTTGTTCACTACCCACACTTAATCAGGCTCTGCTGCTGCTGCTAAGGCGCTTCAGTTGGGTACGACCCTGTGCAGCCCCACAGATGGCAGCCCCCCAGGTTCCCCCTACCCCGAGAGCCTCCAGGCAAGAACACTGGAGTGGGTTGTCATTTTCTTCTCCAATGCAGGAAAGTGAAAAGGGAAAGTGAAGTTGCTCAGTCGTGTCTGACTCTTCACAACCCCATGGACTGCAGCCTACCAGGCTCCTCTGACCATGGGATTTTCCAGGCAATTGTACTGGAGTGGGGTGCCATTGCCTTCTCCATAATTAGGCAGAAACCTTCCAATTCTTCCTTTTAAATGACTTTCACATTTTTCTCTTTTCTCTATCTCCATTTCTTGGAGGCAAGAGTCTCTTGGTTACTATAATTTTTTTCTCATCTGGGTCTTCTCCAATTAAATCTTATTATTACCACTTCCACCATTTCAGAATAAAAATATGATCTTTCTACTCAAGTGCTTCAAGTCTTTAATATTCTCTATTTTCTACATGATGAAATTCAGACCAACAAGCATTGTTTCTAAGATACAACATGATCATCTCCATTTACCCCTTCAAGCTCATTTGCTCTCACATCAAATTCTGCTATATTGGATTTCAAGTTCAAGTTCTTCAAACTCATCATTTTCTTATTTAACTCTATCCGCTTATCCCAAAAGGATCCTATTACTTGAAATATTCATTCTATTCTGCCTGGATCATGCCTATTTATCTTTCAGTTGTGGGTTTAAATATAACTTTTTCTAAAAAAAACCCTCTCTTACATCCCTTATCCCTATATTCTGTAGAAGCCTCTCTTTTTTATAGAAATCTTCAGAATACTTTATTTCATTTAAATTGCTTGTTTAATCATAAGCACCACAAGGATAGAAACTCTCTGAAAGCAAGTTTATTATAATCCTTACTTATCTCTGAACCTCCAACTTTGAGGGTGCCAGTCAAACATCTGGCACATATTTTTAATAAATATTTATTGAGAAGATGAATGAAAAGCTTTTTCATATCTCTTTACTTTCATACACATGTTTTCTTTTGTCTTGAATGCCTTTCTTTGTCTTGTGTGATCAGTGAATTCTTACCTTTGCTTAGACAATTCATTAACATCCTACAGAACTAGTTCCTATAATACACACTCTGGGAAGTGCTGATGTAGTGCATCTCTGTCCTCTGACACAAAAGGACACTGGACCTGGAGAAGTAAAGTGACTTAGTTAATGTCAAACAGCTGTCTATAAAGGGAAACCAGGATGCAAGTATATTCCCTAACACGCTATACATTTTAGCCAATGATAACTCAGTTTCATTTGTAAAATGAGTCCTGTCATTTTTCTAATGATATCAAATCAATTCTTCATTTGCCAGCTGCCAACAAGGACACATTTCATTCATCCACTCTGGTTCATCCAATAACAAAAGAAAACTCAGACAGGAACGGATGAGTACTTGTGTGTCATTGACAATGGGAGAATGAGAACATTAGCGAGAGAGTGAAGTGGGCTGCACTCTCTGAGTAAATTTTTCCACAGTAATAAAATGATCAGTGCTGCATATCATCAGAATTTGGAGTCTCTCTTTGGGAATTTGGTGTTTGTTTTAACCAATACTTTTTTTAAAAATATGTTGCTCCTCCCTAAAGATGTAAAATTTCACCATTTATTAAGTTTTCTTGGCTGAATTGAGGATTGTTGCATTCACATTCTCACATGCAAAGCATTTCCTAATCACAGTAAATGTCTCACATCTGCTCTGAGTAACTGGCCAGAAACCAAGAAATACAGGCATTCTTAGAGGAGCTCTGTTGATCCCCAGCCAGTCTCCTTGACATTGGAGAAGAACTAGAGGGAAAGGGACTCCTCCTCCTCCCCACCCTCTTTCTGCTCCCCAACTATTTCTTCTTTTGCTTACTTGATGACACCCTCTGTATGGAAAGCACACTCCTCTATGCTAATATCTAGGAACTGGGCCAGAGTTTCAGTTGTGTTTTTAGTTCTGTCTACCCTTTCCACGCCCATTGGAAAGCCAAGAACAAATCTATGTGGCTTCCAACTCCTTTCTGGCTACTCTGGTCTCACTTTACCACATGGAAATTCTTTACCCATGCTAATCAAATGTAACTCCAACACTTACTCAACACTCAAGTGATGATTCACAAAGATCCAATTAATAGCATATTCATCTTCTTGTTCTGCTCTTATTTATCAGTATTTTCTACAGTGGTCTTGACTTCCTCATTTCATTCCATTGTATTTTTGGCTAACCTATCAGAACAAATAAGAGGAGAGTTTCATGTCTATCTCCAGAGAGAAGAGGAATGAGGTTGTCCCCAAAATTATTCACATTGGAAATGATGGTGTGCTTTCATTTTGATCCAACTTCCTCTCTTTATTGGAAGCTGAAGACCATAGTAGATGTCATAGTTAGTGGGTCATTTTCATTACTATCACCTGCTTTACAGGCATAACTCTAAGTGGCAAAGTGAGACCATTGCTGAGAAAGTTTTAGATGGGGGATGTTTTAGCATTGAGGCAGAAATGAAGATTTTAATACACAACATATTCAATGACAATAACAGAAAACCTAACAGAGACTGGATGAAAACCTCCCAGAATGAAGCCAAAAAGAAGATACACTGGCTTAGAACTGAGAAGATTAGAGGTGGTTTGGCTTCAGGCATGACTAAGGCCCAGCAGTGCCATCAATGTTAAGTCTCCCGCCATTATCTCTGCTTGGTTCCACTCTCCAGCAGACTCTCCCTCCATAGTAGTAAATTGGCTTCCAGCATCTCCACATACATTTCATCACTTCAGTTACCTCAGTAGAAAAGAGAGTGCTTCTTATCAATCTTTTTTTTTTAAGTAGTGAAAGTAACTATGAGTGCAGTGATTTGAGTCACAAGCTTTCCCTGAACCAGTGGTTACATGTGGAAGATGCTGATTGGTCAGAACTAGGTCTCATATCATGGCATCTGGTCCCATCACTTCATGGCAAATAGATGGGGAAACAGTGGAAACAGTGAGATGCTTTATTTTCTTGGGCTCTAAAATCACTGCAGATGGTGACTGCAGTCATGAAATTAAAAGACGCTTGCTCCTTGGAAGCAAAGCTGTGACCAACCAAGATAGCTTATTAAAAAGCACAGACATTACTTTGCCAACAAAGGTCTGTCTAGTCAAAGCTATGGTTTTTCCAGTTGTCATGTATGGATATGAGAGTTGGACTATAAAGAAAGCAGAACGCCAAAGGATTGATACTTTTGAACTGTGGTGTTGGAGAAGACTCTTGAGAGTCTCTCAGACTTAAAGGAGATCCAACCAGTCAAACCTAAAGAAAACCAGTCCTAAATATTCATTGGAAGGACTGATGCTGAAGCTGAAACTCCAATACTTTAGCCACCTGATGTGAAGAAATGACTTATTTGAAAAGACCCTGATGCTGGGAAAGATTGAAGGCAGGAGGAGAAGGGGATGACAGAGGATGGAATGGTTGGATGGCAACACCAACTCGGTGGATGTGAGTTTGAGTAAGCTCTGAGAGTTGGTAATGGACAGGGAAGCCTGGCATGCTGCAGTCCATGGGGTCACAAAGAGTCAGACATGACTGAGCAACTGAACTGAACTGAGGTCATATGCCTTCTCCAAGTCTCATGGAATAAGAGTAAGATTGAGATGGTTTCACACAGAATTATCAGGTTCATATTACCACAGAAAAGGGGGTAAATATACTTTTCCACCAAGGTATTATATTGCTACATGATCCTACTGATCTCAGTAGTAGATTTCATCTATATGCCCAATTTTTTCTTTACAAATGAACAACCTGTATAGAAAAATAAGAATAAAAATATCCTGAGGGAAAGACTTAAAATCCTTTCATATGACTGTCCTCATTGAAGACAAATCTGTCACTGATGATTCACCTGCAGACTCAGAGACCCTTGGAGGAGACACTTACCAGAAGCTGATCACTGCTTGGCAATGAGATGACTGTATTCACAGGTGGCTTTTGGAGGAGTGGAGTCATGTCTGTGGACAGAGATATAGGTCTCACCTGTGAGAACAAAGAAGAATAATGCCTAGACTATTTCAAAGGAAAACCACCTTTATTTCCTCTATTTATTTTTAGTTGTTCAAAAGGCACACCTGGGGATTTCCAAGGGGATATGGTGAGAGCCAAGTGACTATTAATGTGTTTCCTGAGACTATGTGGAAGTAAGACCCACTGCCTGCCTCTGCCTAGATCATCAGGAAATTGCATTCTCTCTCCCTGGGGTTAGAGGAGGCTGGGTTAGGGTGAGGGCCAGGATCTGGGAGTAGGGTAGTTTTGGAGTGTGTTTCAACTCTTTTCCAGCTTCTGATCTTTGAGTAAGAGGACAATGCGAATACAAGGGATGGGAAGCAAAACAATGAGGGGCCCCAGGAAGGTACCCCAGTGTGAGTGAGTATGGGAGTGTGTCTGCAGATCATGCTGGTTGGGTCTGCAGTGGTTGCCCAACTCAGGGTCACATGGAGAACTAATGCCCTGGTAGTGAACCGTGGGAATTTTAGGCACAATTAGCAATGCAGCCTTTTCTCTGCTCCCTTGTTCCCTCTCAGACTCCTCAGTCCTGGAACTTTGAGCTTTTTTTTTTTTTTTTTTGCCATCTTTGGACTGAAGGGCAAGCTCCCTCCCAGGCAGCTAGGAGACATTTTTTCCCTTGAGTAATAACTGTGTTGGACATGACTAAATTTGTTCAAGTCTGTAATGGAAGCAACGTCCCCAGATGCCCTCAAGGCTGTGAAGGGATGAAGAGAAGCATGCGCCCACATGTGTTAAAATGGTCTATGTCTTTATCACAGGAAACTTCCACTGTAGAGAGGAACCCTGTACATAGGCAGCCCTTCAGCCCAGAGTCAGCGTGACAAGGGTTCACTGTGTCCTTGGATGGAATGAGGAACTGCTGGGCCTCTGCCAGCATACCTTTCCCTTTCCTCTGCTCCTTCCTTCGGCTGAGCCTGGGCTTGTCCCTGACTGCTTCCTTTGTTCCATTTCTTCTCTCTCATCTTCCCTCAGGCCTCTGTGTGTGGAACAATCTCTCCCTTGCCATCTGCCAATTTGGCAGGCTCCTTTGCTGACCTGCTCTCAACGCTTTATCTCTGAAGGCACTGCATTAGCTGCTTCTCTCCACTAAGGTCAGAGATGTGGAGAAAGAAGGCCGTTTGGGGCAACCTTCAAATTAGGAGACAATGGAAATAATTATGTCTTAGTCTTTGGATCCACTCACTTCCATATCATTTTACTGTTATTTACGTGAGTTGTTTCTTTTAAACCAATATCAAGAAGGTTGTTGGAGACTGAAATCTAGAAAGGTTACATAAAATAATCTTTTTTTTTTTTTTTTTTTTTTTAGTGTTTTAAAAATGCACTAGCACTTCCCAGGTGGTCCAGTGGTTAAGAATGCCTGCCAGTGCAGGGGACATTGATTCAACCCCTGGCCGGGAAGATTCCACATGCCATGCAGCAACTAAACCCGTGTGCCCCAACTACTAAAGCCCTCTCACTCTAGAGCCCGTGCTCCTCGACCAGAGATGCCAGTGTGACAACTGCAACTAGAGAGTAGCCCCTGCTCATGGCAACTAGAGAGAGCCCACACACAGCGGTGAAGATCCGCTGAGCCAAAAATAAAATGAGTTAATTAGTTCAGTATTTAAAATGCACCAGGTCTGAAGTCCTCAAGTTCCTGGTCTGCCATTTCATGTTCTGTATTCCCCATCAGGGCTGTGAGTCTAAACGACAGCTCTTGTATGCTCTCCAGCAGAGTATGCCTGCTATCCTATCCATTCTGCTTTCAGTGGCTCCTGGTTTTACTTCAGATACTCTTAGTTTGTGCCAAACACCCAGCTTATCCTTGCTTATTTGAGGTGAAAAAACTGATTCCCAACTGATGTAGCAAATAGCTAAAATTGCTTATGTATATGCTTTCTACACGGGCATCAGTATTGCCTTTCAGTGTTTGCTCATTTTGGCATTCATTTCGAGGACTGGCAACTAAGGATTTTACTTTGATTTTCATTCTATTTAGTCCTCATGGCAGGAAATGGTATTCAATAACACTGTGAAGGCTTTTTAAACTTCCATTTGGAAATTTTTTTCTTATGTAGTGGACAGGTAATTTCTGCTAAGCTTTAAGTAAACACTTTATTTAATTTACTCCTTTAAGCAGCGCTACATAGACATATAGGGAGAAATGTGAGTCATGACATGTGAAAGAAACATTTTATAAGTGTTATTTAAAATGCACAGGCTGGTGAAAAAATTGCTGAAACTTTGCAAAATTCACTGTGTTTTCCCCTAGGTCAAATGCACAGTTATGTGTTTCCTGAGTTTTCAAATTGGAAAGTATATGGAGATCCATAGTTTACCCAATACTTAGAAACAAACAAGTGATTATCAAGGGAAACTGAAGGCTTAGTTCAACAGGTAAACTCATGGAAATGACTCGCATGCTCTTAGTAATGTATATGCACCGACATGGAATCCATGGGGCAGTCCCACCAGAACTGAAATAGTTAAATCCTTTGCTTGTGTTATTTCACAGCTTTTTCTAGCCTTTGCCAAGGTTAAAAACTGAGAAAAATCCTGCTAGATCAAGATGAAGATTGGAAGAGACCTGGAGGTAGATTCATTTTAAAGATAAAGATAAGTTATGCAATATGGATTGACTGAATGTCAAAGAAAGGCTGTCTACACCTCAAAACGAAGTGTAAATTGTCAGGAATAGTTCATTCTTTGTTTCACTGATGCTGGACAGAATTTAAGAATTATTTGTGAAATGGTGTAAATGAAAACCTAAGCCATACAGCAAGTGGTGAATAAACATTCCTTAGGGTAGAGATTATTCAAAATGAAATATATAGTAGAAACACTATGGTTTGACTCATTTAAAACATGTCTGGACAAAGGAGGATGAAGAATAGCATAAAGAACACTCTTTCTCCGGTGATGAGTAAAGAGCTATGTGGTTTTACATTGTCCATAATTAAGTGTTTGGGAAACAAGGCTAAAAAAAAGATTCACTAATTCAGATGCTTGGAGAATGGGCTAACTCTTGGGAGGCTGATATAAAAGAAACAGCAACAGCCATCAACCCTTGTGTGGAAGTAGAATGATCCCAAGAATGACTAAAGCATCTTGGGAGTTGTTCTTGCTCCCCTAAATCAGGTTGCCCTTTAAGCAGTCCCACTTCTAGAGAAAAATTCAAAGATTTTTGAATTCAAAAATTTCAAAGAAAAATGAAACCGTTATCTCAAAGAGATATCTATGCTTCCATGTTCATTACTGCATTACTCCTAAAAGTCAGGGAATGGAAATGGCATGATATTTAGCTAAAGAAGATGTGAAATACACACACACATACACACACATACACAGAGGAATACTATTCAGCAACATGGATGAACCTGAAGGGCATTATGCTAAGTTACATAAGTCAGACCCAGAAAGACCAATGCTGTACCATCTCACTTATATGTGGAGTCTATAAGGCAGAACTTAGAGAAACAGAGTAGAATGTTGGTTACAAGGAGATCGGGGAGTGGGGGAAACAGTGAAGCTGCAGGTCAAGGGTGCAGACTTTCAGCTCTAAGATGAATAAGGTTTGTGGATCTAAGACAAAACATTGTGTTACTACAGTTGCTAACATTGTGTTATGTAATTGAAATCTGCTAAGAGAGTAGAATTGAAATGTTCTTACTGAAGGGAGGAAAAGGGTAACTATGTGAAGTGACAGATGTTAATTAACTAGATGGGGGCAACCCTTTCACTATGCACACACACGTCAAATCATCATGCTATGCCACTGTGGATATGTCTGCTAATATTTCCGTGCCTTAATGTTCTATCTTTATTTCACCTTCCTGGCAAAGTTTCTGGGAGGCTTAATGGTGCAGCTTTAAATGGCTTACAATTTTGTTTGTCAATTACACCTCAATAAAGTTGAGGGAAGGATTCTCTTTATCCTCACATAAGCCAGTTAAAGCTGGGAGGAAAGAAGGCAGGTATTAACTTGTGTGTCAGAAAAGCATGTAGTTTCAAAAAAAGGTGGGGGGGAGAAAGAAATGAAAGGAGAAAGAAAGAAAGGGAGGAAGACAAGGAAAAAAGAGCAACTGGTTATCATTATTTCATTTTTCTATGCTTGCACTTTCATCTTCAGAACACTAATTTTGAGTTTGATTTGATTTGTTCCTTCTCATCAGGATTGAAACTCTATAAATAGTAACAGGTATGGTAATATTAGAAAAATATCCCTACAGGCTTCTCTGAAAATTATGCTACTTTTATGTAAATAAATGATTGAATTAATAAATGTCAAATTTCCAAGGGAATGGTACACTATGTTCATCCCTGCTTTCTCTGACAACTCTCAGTTTTCCCAGAGGAAAATTAGAAACTCTCATTATAGAAACCCTACATCCAGGCTCCAGCTCCAATATCATCAGAGTTAAGTTTCTTCCCTTATCATCAGTGTGTCAGCCTAGAGCTGGCAACATTGGCTTTGCCCTTCCGTTGCCATGAAAACCGCATGGGAGTTAACTTTAACAGTCCCTGCCCAGTGAATACTAGTGCCAGTGAGGGTCCAGTGTGGAAAAATTTCCTCTCCCCTCAGTTGCTGTAAGTGAGATCTGGACTAAGGGCTAGAAAAATGCTTTTTAGGGCATGTTGGTAATTATAATTTATGGAAAGGTACAAGTAGACATGTCTTTGAGAGTTGTCAGAATGTTTCTTTGATTGCTAGGGGAAAATGAAGGTGCTTCCTTACATATTGTTCTCAGTTCAGTTCAGTTCAGTTAGTCGCTCAGTTGTGTCCAGCTCTTTGTGACCCCGTGGCCTGCACCATGCCAGGCATTCCTGTCCATCACCAACTCTCGGAGTTAACCCAAACTCACGTCCATTGCATTGATGATGCCATCCAACCATCTCATCCTCTGTCGTCTCCTCCCCTCACCTTCAATCTTTCCCAGCATCAGGGTCTTTTCAAATGAGTCAATACTTTGCATCAGGTGGCCAAAGTATTGGAGTTTCAGCTTCAATATCAGTACTTTCAATGAATATTAAGGACTAATTTTCTTTAGGACAGACTGGTTGGAGCTCCCTGCAGTCCAAGGGATTGATGGTTTTGAACTGTGGTGTCAGAGAAGACTCTGAGGTTATTGATATTTCTCCCAGAAATCTTGATTCCAGGTTGTGCTTCATCCAGCCCTGCATTTCTCCTTATGTACTCTGAACATAAGTTAAATAAGCTGGGTGACAATATACAGGCTTGATGTACTCCATTCCCAATTTGGAACCAGTCTGTTGTTCCTTGTCAAGCTCTAACTGTTGCTTCCTTACCTGCATACAGATTTTTAGGAGGCAGGTTATGTGGTGTGGTATTCCCATCTCTTTAAGAATTTTCCAGAGTTTGTTGTGATCCACACAGTCAAAGGCTTTGGCATAGTCAATAAAGCAGAAGTAAATGTTTTCTGAAAATCTCTTGCTTTTTTGATGATCCAGTGGATGTTAGCAACTTGATTTCTGGTTCCTCTGCCTTTTCTAAATCCAGCTTGAACATCTGGAAGTTCACAGTTCATGTACTGTTGAAGCCTGGCTTGGTGAATTTTGAGCATCACTTTGCTAGCGTGTGAGATGAGTACAATTGTGCAGTAGTTTGAGCATTCTTTGGCATTGCCTTTCTTTGGGATTAGAATGAAAACTGACCTTTTCCAGTCCTGTGACCACTGCTGAGTTTTCCAAATTTGCTGGCATATTGAGTGCAGCACTTTCACAGTATCATCTTTCAGGATTTGAAATAGCTCAACTGGAATTCCATCACCTCCACTTGCTTTGCTCCTAGTGATGCTTCCTAAAGTCCACTTCACTTCACATTCCAGGATGTCTGGGTCAAGGTGAGTGATCATATCATCATGATTATCTGGGTCGTGAAGATCTTTTTTGTATAACTCTTCTGTGTATTCTTACCACCTCTTCTTAATGTCCTTTGCATCTTAATATGTTACGATTCTTCTTAAATCTTAGCATATTGTTCTAAAGAGATATGAAGCAACTTCAAGGCTTTTTTCTTCTTCCAGAAATTAGTTTTTTTTGTTCTAATGTTCCCCCAAATAGCCTCATATTCCTCTTTGGCTGCTGATTACATTTTTTGCCTACTTTGCCCTGGATGTATTCCTGTAATCCTTAAGGTATCTTCTTGTTATAGGGGACAACACATGTGTCTACTCTGGTGCACAGATCCTATGCTTTGATGAGGAGATAGTCCACCCCTGGCTCTCTATTTAAGTTTTGCCCTGTTTCTTGAGGTCCATAGATTCTAAGCAGTGGTGGGAAGTGGTTAAGAGTGTGGACCATGGAGTCAGACTGCCTAGTTAAAATCCTTGTCCCACCACCTCCTTGCTCTGCCACTGTGGATATATCTCTTAATCTTTCTATGCCTTAATTTCATGTCTGTAAAATAAAGAAAATAGCTTTATTTTACCTTCTTGGCAATGAGAGTTTCTAATTTTCCTCTTGAAAATTGATCATTATCAGAGAAACCTAGAATGAATGTAGTGTACCTTTCCCTTGGAAATTTGATGTTCATTTATTCATTCATATACTTATACAAATAAAGTTATTTCCTAGTGCAGACAAACTGTGTCTATGAACTCTATAACTGTGGAAGTCCAGTATTCATGGAGTGTGTTTAGGATATTCCAAGAATAAAGCCAGGGAAACACTCCTTAGCATTTCTCTGAAATATGCCTTTTATTGTCTTAGTCCTTCCTCATTAGAAAAAACCTTATTTCTCTACCACAGATGTGCTCACAGATGTGGTCATCATCTCATACCAGCCGCTTAGATAAAACCAAGAGGTTCTGCTGGCTGTTCATGAATAGCAGCATTCAGCTGAACTAGAGAGCTCTCAAGGGCTGTGATGACTCAGTGTTGTCATGCACATTATCCTTGTTCATGGCCAGAAGATTCCAGCAATTTCAAATATCCTGGTCATTTTCTAACACTTATTTAAAATTAGATTCAGAGTGAGGAGGCAAAGGAACAACAGATGTTTCAGTTGCACATAATTATTTTTATTTAAAAGGCATAGACTATAGATGTCCTGATAACAAAGCCACCTGTTTCTAGAATATGCTGGAGCATATTTTATAAGCATAATCTACCTGCACCAGTAATTATAAACAGTGGGAGCTTTTCAACAACTATCTGCTGAAATGACTGTTATCGTTGCAACAATGCCTATGCTGGTTTTAAATGGCTTTGCAAAATGTATTCACTGGTTTTTCTTTCCATTAATTTATTAACTAAGGCATGTTAGCCTGTGAATCATATCACTTATTTTTGGAAATAAAAGAAAAAAAAGTCATGCTGTTTAAAATATAAGTTATATCAAAGAATGTAAAATAATTTCTGTTCAAAAATAACATAAGTAGCATTTGCCAATATTTTAGGTTCAGAAGGCTATTGAGCTTCTTGGCAAATGTTTATAACCTCATAATTTTGCCATATTGCCATCCATCAGGTACATTTTCTAGATAACATATCTTAAAATTCTAAAGTATCATTGGAAGAAAATTTGGAAATCATTTAGTCCTGCCCTGCTTTGATGATTAAATTTCAAGCCAGACACTTTTTTAGGTGACTGATTGACAGGCTTTCTGTTCTTCTTTAAAAATAAAGTTTTTTTTTTTTTTTTGCAAGCTCCTTTAAATCATCTTATTCCCATATTTACTAAAAGCAGGGATGAAGTCAAAGGTCACTGTTCTGAGCAGATGCCTATAGATATCAGATTCCTAGGAACACCAAACTACAGCTTTGGGGCTCAGATTCCTTAAGAGTGACTGCATTTATTTCCAATTTCTTCAGCCTCATGAGCTCAAACAAAAATCTTCTACTGACTATCTTTCTCTTTTGCTCATAGTCATCTTGAGTAATCCTTGTGATAGCTGTCCAGTTGCATGGATTCTTTTCTTCTAACCTTATCTACCCTGTCTTGTGCTTTAGAAATATCCTATGTGATGTAGTGATTTTTTCATATTATTTGGAGGGTGGTAGATGGCTACAGACTTTGGGAGATTGGGAAGAACAGATATTTCAAAGGTAAAAAAGCCATTGCAAATATCACTTCTTCCAGGTACAAAGGTGTCCCCTTAATTAGATGGTGGTGGTCACCTGAGAAGTCCCCTCCCCTGTTGCTGATAAGCAGACCTTGGACTCAGAAATCCTTCCAACATGGTTTTGAAGCTGAGTTTCTTCATTTCCTTGTTTCCTGACCTTGGACAGTTTTGACCCTCTGGGAAATGAGAACCAGGGTGCCAAGTTAAATGGGTGTTATGATATTCCCCTGAGATGATATAAAATATTATGGGTTGTTGTTGAATCTGACACATGGGAGGCATTCTGTATCCTCAGTGTGTTGGGAATAGGCTCATATTAGAAGTCCCAAGAAATTTCTAAATGAATCCTATGCTGTTTGACCCTGTTTGGACACCAAATGAAAAACAGACAAGCTTCCTTCTTACCCTATGGGTGGTCTATCACCCCTCTATATACTGATTCTTGTTCACAGGAAAAGGATGTCTTGAATGTGGTAGGAAACCAAGCCCACATGGCAAAAAGTCACAGAACACAAGATCCTCTTCATTACATAGCATGTTTCTGTACCACAGATGTGCTCACAGATGTGGTCATCAGCAGAGATAACTAGTTTACAAGCCCTCCCTGGAAACTCCTCACAGTTCTTAGTAGAAAAGCGATTCTCAGCCAAGTTCTGCACTGAAGCTCAGCCTGTGATGAAAGCATTTCCAACCGTTCTGCATCACACAGAATCAAAGAGGAGAAACAGCCCATGCTGCCTTTTCAAACATGAAGAGAGACCAGGAATCACCTAAGAGGCTAAAGGCCTTCCCATGTGGCTTAGCAGTGAAGAACCTGCCTGCCAAGATTGCAGGAGGCACAGCTTCAATCCCTGGGTCAGAAAGATCCTCTGGAGGAGAAAATGGCAACCTGCTCCAGTATTCCTGTCTGGGACCATCGTTGGACAAGAGGAGCCTGGAAGGCTACAGTTCATGGGTCACAAAGAATCAAATATGACTGAGTGACAGCATGAAAAGGCTAAAAGCCAGTTAAAACAAGTGTCTGTCATGGCCTCTTCTTTCCATTATGTCTATCTGTCTGTCTTTCCCTCCTTCCTTTTCTTCCCCTCTCCCTTCTCTCCCCCTGTCGTTTTCCTCTTTTCTTTTATTATTTTCTTTTTCATTTCTTTTCCTTCTCCCTTCTTCATCTCCTTTTCTCCTAATGGAAAAGATACCACTTTATATCAGGGAAACGTTGGACATCACCTGTTCACTGTTGCATACATTTTGGGGGATGAGGGCATATTCATTCAATGTGAACACTATAATGACTTCATTAATGTTATTGGTGATCTGTGATGACATTATTGCCACAGATGTCTAAGAAGGATTCCTATAATAGCATGGTCCTGAAAAGTCAATGAAGTAAATATGTGAAACAGTCTATCTCTTAGATTAAGAACTATGGCTTGACTTAGGTCCTCTTCTTTAGAAGCAGAGCCTGAGAAAGGGATCCAGATACGTGTGCCTTATTGGTGTAGGGCTCTCAGGAGAAAGGGGGGGTGGAGCAGATATGGTTGGGGAAGGAGCCATGTGGTTTTTGCTGGACTTTGCTGGCTTTAGACTGATCCAGTCATGGCTCTGGAGTATGACACCATGGACCTGTTTCCCTGTGGAGGTGACTGGATGGCCTTTTGCATTTTTCATGTCAGCCAGTCATTGGTAGTGGAGTGTGGGAGGTGACCTCCTGGGCAAATGGCAGCGTTTTGATGCGGGAAATCCTCTGGAACAGGAGGCAACTGTGGGACATTAGCTATGACAGAAGAATAATTCATTAGAATTAAATTCATTTTAATTTCTCCAAACAATGAGTCTACACGGAACTTTATTGATTTAAATATTTAGCTAAAACTTCTAGGGGCACTTAGCTACATTTTCAATCATCCCACCTCGGTGGTCATGTACGGGCAGGGTGAGGATTCACAGAAGACCTTGCTAGGTTTAGTTTTTAATGTATGAGCCTCGGCTACATTAGAGTGTAAAAGGAGAAGCAGAAGAACAATGATAACAGCAGCCAAGGCCTTAATTCAAACTATGCCCATAACTAGTTCATCAGCTCAACTGTTTTTTTTGCCAACACAAGAGTTAATTCTTCTCATCAGCGTTCTTCTCTTGGATTGTCTTAGCAACATTTCAATCTGTATAATGTTACTTTTACTCATAAAATCCTAGTTTTCTTTAACTGGAAGCACATTAAAGTTTCTCTTTGCCATCAAATTTTAGTTTCTTCTGCTACTCAAATGGAGAACCAAAATTTCTCCACTTTCTATTAGAATTTATAAGATTGTGTTTATTTTCCCCTTAACAAAACAAAAACCTATAATTTGGCTTTTCTATATATCACTCTTCCCTTCAAGTTCTATTAAACAAGGAAAATGTAAATTACCATGATTTATTTAAATGTAAATTAACATTGTTTATTTTTTATATTTTGCAATCTGGACATCTGTAGGGGAGATCTAGGCGATTCAGTAACCATATAGAAAATGAAATTGATCCTATGGTTAATTAGTGTCTGTTGTTATCATAAGTATCATCCCAACGATTTCAGATGTGCCTCCTTCCTATATAGGCTTTCCCACTGGCTCAATGATAAGGAATTTGCTTGCAATGCAAGAGACACGGACTCCCTGGGTTAGGAAATAATCCATTTCCCTTTGTCTTCTTATTAAAATGTTGTCCAAAAGACTGTTGTGATTTAGCATGCTGCATAATACAATTTATAGAATAGATAAATTACATTGTCCTTTGATGTAGAATTCTCCCATGGCAAAATGGCCATTGTCTTCTGCACACTGGACAACAGAAATGCTGCAATTCTTTTTTTTTTTTTTTGGTTCCAGAATAATCAGAGGCACTCGTTAACTATCTCTGGTTTATTCTCCTTACATAAGTGAAATGAGTTAATGACAAAGTAATGTTCAAAAAATTAAACTGATGACAAAGGCAAGAGCCAAGAGTATGCAATGACTAAGGCTTTGTTTCTGTGGCTTGAGGGGGCGGGAGGCACCACCCTCTGAGGTGTCCGAGTAGGTCACCCAACAGATGTGCCAAAGACTGGGAAGGAAAAATAAGCTGAACAACTCTTCTCTTGGGACAAGACCCAGAGTTCCATTATTTGTAGTGATAAAAATAAGGGTGGGGATTAGGCTAAGTAATGAAAGGAAAAGGAAGAATAAAGAATGGATTGGCATGAAAGAGAAGACAAGATGAGGGTGTTTTAAATGTGATGACTCTTGGGTTTCCACTCCAGTTCATATTTCTTATCTGTATGAAGATCCAAGATCCACTTTTCTATTGGATAGTCCTGCAAGATGTCTGCATACTACAGAAGACTGAAGTGTTTGAAGAATGCCTAGTCTTTTCTTCTTTGGCACAAAATATTAAATATGTTCATATAAACAACATTAAGTTACAAGCCATTTTAATGGCTTATTTGGTCTTAAAAAATTGAACTTTTTTTTTCTTTTTTGAATGTTATGCTGAGATATTAAAGGGAAATAGAAATTAATATATCAGATCCCAGGTTAATCTAGTTTTGGGTCCTTCCTCCAGCATTATGAAATTATGTGATGCTAAAACTATAGCCATTTTATGGATAAGAAAACTGACCCTAGGGTCATGATTCTTATACTATAAGCATGCAGCAAGGCTGAGCTTTGATCCTGGACAATGCTAATAGAGAAACCACACTCACGGGCATTGCTGCAAGCGTGATAATAGGCCCCCAGCTTCCAACAGGCCTGTCTTGCTCCCTCCAATCTTTTCTTCATCCTAAAGCCATGATCTATCGACAATGTGAATCTAGTCATTCATCAACTCTGCTGCTGAAAATGCTTGGATATTGTCATTCATTGAATTGTATCCTCCTTCTCAAATTCAGATGTTGAAATCCTAACCCCCAGTACTGGGAAATGTGACCTTGTTTGGAAAAAAGATCATTGCAAATGTAATTTTTTAACATCATGAAGGTGGATCCTAAACCAATACGATGAATATAAAAAAAGGGTACATTTGGATACAGATATACATATGTAGTAAGAACATCATGTGAATATGAAGACAGCTATCAATCAGCCAGAAAAAGAGGCCTAGAACAGACCTTTCCCTTGCCGCCCTTAGAGGAAGCTGACCTTACCGACACTTTGATTTCAGACTTCTAGCCTCCAAATCTGTGAAACCATACATTTCTGTTTTTTAAGCCATCCTATTTGTGTACTTTGTTATAGTGGCCCCAGCAAACTTATTCTGTTTCCAGTATTATGATGAGCATCCTATGAACAGAAGCAGAGCAGTAGCTAATAAAACTAAAAACAAATATAGCTCAAGCTTGGTATATTTAATTCTTCTAAATTGTCAATGAGCTTATAAAAAAATCATTGAATAATTACCATTGTTTGAGGTGCTGGATATTTTACTGTGAATTTAGGTGACACCTGTTCTTAGGGAGCTAATACTAGATAAGTAACTATTACACAGATAACTAATTATAATTACAGTAAGAGTCAAGAGTTTCAGTGAATTGCTCTAAAGGATGGAATAATGGGGGGAAACCAATTATTTTCTTAAAGGAATCAGGAAAAGCAAGAAAGGCTTCTTTAAGGCAGTCATGGTTAAGCCTGTATCTGAAGGATGTGGAGGTGTTGGTTCAGGAAAGAGATGCTGGGAGAAGTGGTGGTAAGGACAAGGGGGTAGCATTTATGAAGATTCCCAGGCCAGAGGCAGTATGGCACTTCCTAGAATCAAAAAGAAGTACAGGAAAGTTTAGGTAGAAAGTAGTGCTGGATGGTACAGGAGAAGCAGAGAAGAGTCAAATCAAAGGGCAGAAACACTATCAGAGCTGACTGTTAACTGCTCCCTCAGACTGAAGCATGGGGAATGGATCTGAGGAAGCCACATGATAGGTGATAGAAGGATTTAAGAAATAATCCATTGATATAAAGATGATGTGGTACATATACACAGTGGAATAATCAGTTCAGTTCAGTTCAGTCTCTCAGTCGTATTCAACTCTTTGCAACCCCATGAACGGCAGCACACCATGCCTCTCTGTCCATCACCAACTCCCAGAGTCCACTCAAACCCATGTCCATTGAGTCAGTGATGCCATCCAACCATTTCGTCCTCTGTCCTCCCCTTTTTCTCCTGCCCTCAATCTTTCCCAGCATCATACTAAATAGTCACAAAAAAAGGAATTCCCCAGTGGCTCAGCTGTAAAGAATCTGCCTGCAGTGCAGAAGATGCAGGTTCAATCCCTGGATTGGGAAGATCCCCTGGAGAAGGAAATGCAACCCGCTCCAGTATTCTTATCTCAGAAATCTCATGGACAGAGGAACCTGGTGGGCTACAGTCCATGGGGTTGCAAAAGAATCAGATGTGAGTTAGCACCTAACAGCAACAACAACAGAAAGGAATGAGGTAATGCCATGTGCAACATGGATGCAACTGGAGATTATCAGACTAAGCAAAGTTTAGTCAGAAAGAGAAAGACAAATACTATATAGTACCAGTACATTTGGAATCTAAAACATGACACAAATGAACTTATCTACAAAGCAGAAACAGACTCACAGACAGAGAGAACACACTTGTTGCCAGTGGGGAGGAAGGTGGGGGATGGATGGAGTGGGAGTTTGGGATTAGCAAATGCAAACTGCTGCATACAGCATGGATAAGGTTCACGCCCATGCTGTATATAATAGCAATAAGGTCCTACTGTATAGCATAGGGAACTATATTCAATATCCTGTGATAAACTCTAACAGAAAAGAATATGAAAAAGAATGTACTTATGTGTAATTGAATCATTTTCCAGTACAGCAGAAACAAACATATTGTAAATCAACTAAACCTCATAAAATAAATTTTTTTAAAAGGAAATAATCCATTGATGGAGTCCAGTGGATGAGGTCCAGTAATTGAATGGAAGCTGTGGAGGCAGGAGATGAGGAGGTATGTGTCATGACTGCTGGTTTTCCAGTTTGTCCCACTGAGTAGAATGTGGTATCATTCATTGAGATAAGAAGTACTAGATGAGGGCCATTTTTTTTTCCTAACAGAGGAAGCAAGGGACAGAATATGACTTTTGTGCCAAATCATAGCACTTGAAGTGACTCTAGATTGTCCGATGTTGCCTGGACCATCAGCCTCATTGTTAGGGGAGGTCTGAGCTACCAAAATATAATTTTGAAAGTCAAATTTGTAGGTGGTAACTGAAACCATAGGAGCAGATGTGCTCACTCAGCAAGCAGGGTAGGAGAAGAGGAAAGGTCTTAGCACAATTGAGTGACCTGACACTTCCAGTTTGGGTAGAGGAAGAGGAGTCAGCATGGATGATAAGGGTGATGAGACAGAATGGAGAACATCCAGAAACATGTGATGTCATGGAGCTTCAGGAAGGAAGCAGTGTCTGTGATTTTTTCAACTATGAACCAGTATATCAAGCAGTGCAATTTCTGGAAAAAAATCTAAGCATTTTAGCCACATTGATGCTTAGCAAGAGTTTCTATAGGGGCTGAATGGAGAAACGAACAGATGGTGAAACAGATGTGTGTGTTTTGTCCATATTCCTTTGGCAGTCACTTCTGTATTTCCAAGGCTGCTTTGCTTGAGGTATGTATGCATGTGTGTGTATATATGTGTGTGTCTATGTGTTTATGCTGGAGAGTGCCTTTAGTCTAATCACAGAGCAAGCCAAGATGACAGAACTAATGTCCCCAAAACAGCCTTCCAACATGACAGACAGGGATTTGATAGCTAAATATCCCAGTCCCTTGCCCTTCAGTTGTAGTAACTTTAAATAATATTCTACAGTTTCTCTGAACACTAATTGCCCACAGTGGGGCAATAATTTAATAATAGTTTGATAATAGTGGTAGCTAGTTTCATTTACCTTCTGCCCTTTCCTGGCGTATTCTTCTACTCCCTCTACTGATGTTTCTGAGATCATATACTTAAATCCACATTTCAGAGGCTGGGGTTGTTATTTAATAGCTAAGTTGTGTCTGATTCTTCACAACCCAATGGACTCTAGCCTACCAGACTCCTCTGTCCATGGGATTTCCCAGGAAGAATATTGGAATGGGTTGCCATTTCCATCTCCAAGGGATCTTCACCACCCAGGGATCAAACCTGAGGTTTCTGCATTGCAAGAAGATTCTTTACCACTGAGTTGCTGCGGAACCCCAGAGGCTGGAGTATCAGGACCATATACAGGAAGAGGAGATGGAGGTATAAATGAAACTTAATGAGTTAGCTTGACAGGGGGTAGAAGGAGGAGAAACAAAGTCAAGAATGCTTTATTATAATTGCAAAAGAATCCTGAACTTGTCTGGATGTTAGTGGAAAGGATATAGGAAAGAAGGTTCAGACAATCAAAGTCAAACCCTTTATTTCCCCCTCATGCTGTTGGTTAAATTATGAAGGAAGAAAACAAAATGAAAGAAAAGCACAATAGGGTTTGCATCATAAAACTTAAGAGACCTCTTTGTAGGTGTGACTGAAGCAACAGTTTCCTGTTCAGAAGAATAAAACCAGCTCTGATGTTCATGGGCTTTTGTATGTTTAGGAATTCCCAGCATCTTTAGAATCCACTGTAACCACCCATGACACATTTTTCCCTCCAGATGTGAACACTAAAGACTAAAGACTCAGTTGTCAGTTGAATACTTTTGTATTATTTTCTCAGCAATTATTTTAAGGAATGCATTTGAATAAAATGCACTTTTGGCATCATTTTTAAGAATGGATGATGATTTATGCTTTTCTTGCAGGGACAAGATGGCTCTGGGCATGAGTCATGGCTGTATGCTGGGAAGATTCCGATGGGAACCTTGCTCTTGCTGGTTGATCCATACCTTACATGGACTTGAGGCTGTGCATGGCTTTTATTAATGTGCATTTTGCTTGTTAAGGCTCAAGCTTCATCTTTTCTTTCCCAACTGGAGCCCTGTTTGTATTTCACATGCACCTGATTCAAAACCTATCCTTGGGACTCAGAGTGGCTTGGGAATAGTCATTTGGAAAAGCTCTGATTATTTGTAAGCTAAAACAGGATGATGTATTCTCAGCTGTGGTTGGGAAATGGGCTGCTTCTTTTCAGGGGAGCAGATTCAAATGGCAAGCCAAGTTCTAATTCTTTTCACATCTTTATCTCCATTGGGCAGCTTTGGTGCAAATCAAAATTGTCCCCAGGTCAAGAAACCTATAAATCACAACACAGCCCTGTACTTTTCTCAATTGCAGAAAGAATTGTTTTACATGTAGCCTTCAGATGTCACTTTCCCAGTGAAAAATCCACGTTCCAAAGCAGATGTTCCTGGAAGCAATACCAGAATCTTTCAGGAGCCAAGGTGAATGAACTGTAAGATTGATTCTTGAAGTTTTCCAGGTTAAAACCATTTCTGTCATTGTCCTTGGCACTGGTTCTCAAAATGTGTTCTATAGCCTTGCTTCTCAGACTTGACATGCGTATAAATCTCCTGGAGACTTGGTTAAACCTTACACTCCATTTCAGTAGTTCTGGGGTGGGGGCTTGAGCTTGTGCATTTCTGACAAGCTCCCAGAGGAGGCCGATGTGGATCCATGTTGACTTCAGAATCCTACTCCAAGAAGTAGGGGAGATACAGAAAAAGTAGGTCTTGCAAGATGCAACAAAAAGATTCTCTGGTCTGATAAGTTCAAGAAAAAAATAAGCTGCATTTTTTCCTTCCTCTTCAAAACTCCACAAATGAATATGTTCAAAGACCGAGAAGATCTGTCCTGAGAATTCTGATACAAAACTAACAGACCATAGAACCATATTTTTATATGCTATGCTATCTCTTTTGAACCCCGGGAAACTTGATATTTTTTTGTGAGAGGAAAGAACTGTCTGATGTTTGGTCTCCATTCAAATATTTGTCCAGGCACTTAAACAGATTGAAAGGGGATTTAGCGAATGTTTGACTTTCTTTGTAGTAACCCTAGTTACACTTCTCAGGTGAGTGCCACCGGTTCTCCAAATGAGTGAGGCCACAAATCAGGCTCATGATATCTGCAGCAGAACAGCGAACTTCCCACCTAGAGTTTGGGTATTTGAAATGTACTGTGCTCCCTTCAACGAGCTCAAAAAATAGGGATTTAGCTGCCACCATGCTCTTGTCAAAAGACTAACCGAAAAAAGTGATGTACAGAAAAACTAAACAAAGGGAATTTAAATCCATTCAAGCATCTTAAATTGTTTGCAAGCTTCCACATGTCTATTTATCAGTCCTCTAATAAATTCCAAAACTTTGGCCACCTGATACAAAGAACCAAGAAAAGACCTTGATGCTGGGTAAGATTGGAGGCAAAAGGAAACGAGGGTGGCAGAGGATAAAATTGTTGGCCAGCATCACTGATTCAATGGACATGACTTTGAGCAAACTATGGGAGGTAGTGAAGGGCAGGGAAGCCTGGAGTTCATAGGGTCACAAAGAGTCAGACACAACTTAGTGACTGAACAAAGACAGCAAATAAGTTTCTAGGAAGATTCCTGCACCTTTGCTCCAAAAATAAACATCCTCGGGATATAGGTATGTAAGTACTACTAGAGTTTTCTGACTCAGGTGCTTTCAGGACCTCATTTTAGATTAAGTTCTGTTTCCTTAGAGGTAGAGCACAAGCAAACTGGCCCAAAACAAGCTTCCATGTTTTGGCTTTCTGAGCATGAATCTTTGTAGTCATGCTTTAATGCACTGCCGTGGATTTTTGTGGAGGATATGTAAAACTGCATGAGAAAACATTAGCATTTTCTCTAAAACTGTTTTTGAAGATATTGTCATTATGTCAGAACATCAGAAAATTCTGCAAAAAGTCTCTAGTGGCAGAGAAGTTCAAACTTGCTTCTGCAGTTTGTGGTGTAAGCTCACTAGAACAGCACATTTCTAGATGTGTTTCATTGTAAAAGCAAGTGAAAATTTGCTTCTAGGTATGACATGTATTTGCATTAATATAAAATGTGTAAACATGAGAATTTTACCCCAAATATTTAAGCTGGTGTCCTAAGTAATCTATGTCTTTCTGTTTACCCTTGACATGTCACTATTATCCTGCAATATTTATTACACTGTGGAAAATTCTTAAAGATATGGGAATACCACACCACCTATCTGCCTCCTGAGAAACTAGTATGCAAGTCAAGAAGCAACAGTTAGAACCAGACATGGGATAATGGATTTGTATAATATTGGGAAAGGAAGACATTAAGGCTATATATAGTCACTCTGCTTATTTAACTTATATGTGGAGTACATCATGCAAAATGTCAGGCTGGATGAAGCACAAGCTGGAAAGAAGATTGCTGGGAAAAATATCAGTAACCTCATATATGTAGATGGCAACACCCTTGTGGCACAAGGTGAACAGGAACTAAAGAGACTCTTGATGAAGGTGAAAGAGGAGAGTGAAAAAGCTGGCTTAAAACTCAACATTAAAAAAATGAAGATCATGGCATCTGGTCCCATTACTTCATGGCCAATAGACAAGGAAGCAATGTGACAGGCTTCATTTTCTTGGGCTACAGAATCACTGTAGATGGTAATTGAAGCCATGAAATTGAAAGAATTCCAAAGAATTGCTCTTTGGAAGAAAAGCTATGACAAACCTGGACAGTGTATTAAAAAAGCAGAGACATAACTTTGTGACAAAGGTCTGTCTAGTCAAAGCTATGGTTTTTCCAGTAGTCATGTAATGATGTTTCTCTAGAGCGGTGGGAGGGGAAGAGTGACTCATGCATCCTTCCCAGGCTCATGATATCCCAGAGCCTGGGAATTACCCCAAAGTAGCCAACCAGGCACTGGCAACCCACTCCAGTATCTACCACCAAGTATGGAAGAGTAAAAGGAAGTGCACTCATCTCCTGTGAGAACAGAAAAATTGCAACTCATTGATGAACAACCATTGACAGGAGAATGTTGGAGCCCAGCAAAAACAGATACCTCACATCCAAGGACAAAGGATAAGCCCCCAAAATACAATAAGAGGGGCAAAATCATGTTTGGAATCAAACCTCATACTGGCCAGAGACACTTGGAGGGCTCAGACAAAACCCTGTGCCCACCAAGACCTAGAGATGCCTCAAGAGACTGAGCCAGACATGCTGTTGAGTGCTTGAGTGTCTCCTATGGAGGCACAGATCAGCAGTGATCACCACGGGGACAGGGGCTCTGGTTGCAAAAAGCCTGGGAGGCTCTGTGAGTGTCATAAATCCTCTTGGAGGAGGTCACCATTAGCACCACCATAAAGCCATGGAACAGAAGACCCACAAAATAGAGAATAATTATATCAAAGAAATTCTGACACGGTTGCAAAAGTCCTAGGACCCACAACAGATTCCCAACCTGGGGATCTGGCAAATGGATTGAGAACCCCCAGGGAATTTGATTTTGAAGGCCAGTAGGATTTTTTTTTTTTAATTTTCTTTACTTTATTGTGTTGGTTTTGCCATACAATGACATGAAACCACCATGGGTTTACATATGCTCCCCCTTCAGAACCCTCTTCCTTCCTTCCTCCCGATTCCCTCCCCCTGGGACATCTCGGTGCACCACCCACGAGCATCAATCCTGGGCTGGCGATTGATTTCACATATGATAATTACCATGTTTCAATGCCATTCTCCCATATCATCCCACCCTTGCCCTCTTCCACAGAGTCCATGAGTCTGTTCTATCCATCTGCATTCCTTTTGCTGTCTCACATGCAGGGTTCTCGTTACCATCTTTTTAAATTCCATATATATGCGTTAGTATACTGTGTTGTTGTTTTTCCTTCTGGCTTACTTCACTCTGGATAATAGGCTCCAGTTCCGTCCACCTGAGTAGAACTGATTCAAATGAATATTTTTTTTTAATGCTGAGTAATATTCCATTGTGTATATGTACCACAGCTTTCTTATCCATTCATCA